>JAMXBB010000001.1:10671229-10886118 GCA_024138015.1 Lumnitzera littorea | reverse complement strand
CCCCCCCCCCCCCCCCCCCCCTCTCTACTTTTTTCTTAATATTATTATTATTATGGACATAATGGTAATTTCAAGTAATACCCTACTTTGTCTTTAATAACTATTAAGATTTTTTTCCATTTTCCTTCTTTTAATTATCTAAACACATTGGAAGAAATTAAGAGTTTAGGGTTTCGAACCAAATTACTTTAGATGCGGTTCGATTTAATTCAGTTTGGTTCAAATTACTTTACAAATACATTATTCTATTTGAAATACTAATAGGCATAGGCTTTTTCAACCATATATTGATGTTCAAATTAAAGAACATTAGGTAAGAATAAAAAACATACAACATTATATCACGGTAACACTCTATTTTAAGTAATCTTGAGGCACATAGGAATGCTTGAGAGATGAGAGATAATGAAAGAGGGATAGGAGTAGACCATGGAGGATGAGAGTGAGAATAGAAATAACTAACCAAAAAAGAGTAAATAAGGTTAGATTAAAATATCAATAGAGTTTGTAACTAAAAAATATCACTTATTTTTTGTTTTTTTAATAAGAAACCGTTCTATTCGAGTTCAAGTAATTCAATTAAGGAGTTGTAAACCATTTTCGAATCGAATCATGAATCGTTGCATTTTAAGCTTGGATCTAATTCAGTTTAATTAAACCTTACTTGCAGCTACGATTCATCTCATTCTTGTGGAGTCATTTTTTATCCCCATTAAAATCCCAATTTCCCAATGTCGCTTGTTACCTTTCCTTTTTTCTTCTATGTCCTAAGCCTTAGCATCTCAAGTTTGACCTCTCATCAATGCCACTCTTCAAATCCATTTCTCAAGAGTTAACCATTTTCTTTCTCTTTCTATTGACCAAAACCCTTAAACTTATCCAGTTCTACACTTCTACTTCCTCATTCAAATGAGTAGAAATCAAAAGAAAGGAAAATAATGGAAATAAGAAGAAAAGAAATATTATTTATATTTTGTGTTTAGGTATTTAAGAAGGAAATGGAAAGAAATGGAAGGAAACAAGTGATTTAATAAACTATATTACCCTTATTTTCCTTTAGTAAACTCAGATAATAAGTATGTTTTCTTTTTCCATCCACTTCCACCACTTTCTCCCCAAAATTGGGATAAAACCCATACAGATACTCGAACTTTTTAAAATATTTGTTTTAGTACCTTAACTTATCAAATTTTATTTTAGGTCCTATATTATTTAAAATGAACATATTGCGACCTCCATTAGAAAGTTCGGAAACAAACATTAGTTGTGATTATGTGGAATGTATATATCATTAAATATACTAAAACATGGTGACATGGAAAAGAAAAAACAAATAGAGGTGGATGTTTGTTACGAAGGAAAATAAAGTGGTGTTGAAACATTACGAAGCATTAAGCACACCTACCAAACGCCTCCCCCTCCATTTATCACCATTTAACTTACCCATTGAATTACCCCACCAAACTTTTTCAAAGTACAATCCTCCTACATTTGTATTCAACCCTATTAGTTGTTGTTTTCAATTCTAGCAAAGGATATCAAAGTAAAGTGAGATTGATACGCATTGGATTGATTGCAAAAGATACAATTTGATTCTATAAAAGCACATAAACCAAATACCTACAAGCGTATACATTAGCTAAGGTATGTTTTGAGCTCATTTTCCCTTATTTTATTGTTGCTTTGATTAGTCCGGATGCTGTGACCATGTGATGAAATAGGGTTGATTTTTGTTTTTTTCCCCCCTTTAAGAGTTGTTGTCGTTGACATAGTATTTTTTTTTTTTTTGAACCATTGAGTTTCTGAGCGTTAGTCATGTTGCACTACTGATACAATGGTAGGTTTGTTTCCTTGTTGATGTTACATTCTTCATTAGATTGGTTTTTTCTTTTTTTTTTTAATTTGATGATTATTGAGTGTTAGTGATGCTATACTCACAAAACTAAGGGTAGGTTTGTTTCTATTCATTGCTTTAAAATTCCATGGTCTATGTGCATTTCAATGTAATTAGCAAGATGAAAGTGTTGTAACAATTAGCTTTGTTAACCATGTGATAGTTATGTGATGGGTGAAAGGTCAGTGACAGTGTTCTTTGATGGAGTGTTTAAGAAGGGATGGGATGACGTTTGTTATGAGGACGACAACAGAATCAATGTTGTCATTCGATCAAGCTAGTTATTTCAACAATATATTATGAATTTATTGTCAAGTGTGGGGTGTTATAACATAAAGTTAATTAGATATCTCATTCCTAGTATAACACTCATAAATGGCCTTAGGATAATATCCAATGATTCAATGTAATGAGCTTAGTGCATCACTTTGTTATCTTTGATAGTATTGAGATAAATGTACAATACTCTTCTTGTGTTGGAAGCTTTAGAGAGTCCTCTAGGCAAATAAGTAATCCAATGGAAGAAGAAAACTCCAATGAGGAAGATGAGCATATCAAGGGTCTTAGTAATGAGGACAAGTCATAGAGCAACACGAACAAGTCAAATGAGGAGCTCATGGAAGCTTAGTAACGAAGATGAGTCATATAGTAACTAGGATGAATCAGATGAGGAGCTCATGGATGCTCATAGAGCTATGAAGGCAGAGTGAGGAAACCGATTATAGTGAATCTAGGGATCTCGATGACTTTGAAATATAGCAATGGGAGGAAAGCAGGGATGAGGAAATTGTTAAGGAGAAAAACAAATTTCCAGTATATGATAGCAAGGTAAAGGAACCTATATTTTGTGTGTCCATGATATTTTCAAGTCCAAAAGAGTTTAAGGATGCAATCAAGAAACATGTTATAGCACAACAAAGAGAGGTCAACTATGTTAAAAACAACAAGACCCAAGTACGAACAATATGTGCTAAGGAAAATTGTCCATGGGTGATGTATGGTTCGTATGAAAGCAACACGGGGGCATTTCACATAAAGAGATATAGAATGAAACATACTTATGGAATATTGTTGAGAAATAAACAAGTGAAGAGTAAAATAATAGCAAAAACATTTAGATTGACTATAAAAGCCACACCAAACATTAAGTTAAATGCTTTGAAGGAGTTAGTTCAAGAGAATGTGGGCATTGGTGTTACGACCTCACAATCTAGGCAAGCTAAGTTAATGGTTATGCAGGAGCTCATGGGTAATAAAGTGAAAGAGTATTCTTTATTATGGGATTATGCTTAAGAGCTTCGAAGGAAAAATCCGAACTCAACTATTTTCTTGAATGTTTGTGGGGACTTTAATGCCAATAAGGTGATGTTTGACCGGTTCTATGTATGTTTTTATGCTTGTAAGAGGGGGTTTCTTGATTGGTGTAGGTAAGTTTTCAAGGTTGACGGTTGCTTCTTAAAGGGTGTAGGCAAAGGAGAGGTGTTGTCTGCAATAATTCGAGATGTCAACAATCAAATATTTCCAATTGCTTGGGCCATCATTATAATAGAAAACAAGGATATGTAGACTTAGTTCATGTAGAGGTTGATGGAGGACTTGCAAATTGACAAAGATGAAGGAGGGGACGATTGGACTATCATTAGCAATAAGCAAAAGGTACAACTAATTTTACTTTTAAATGAGTAATTACTGAACATTATAGCAATATGAGCAACGGATGTTATTAGCTAGATTAATTTTTTTGAGAAATCCATGTTGGATGATATGAGCAAAACATATCAACTTTTCTACTATTTCAATTAAATAATTACTAAGCTTCATTTTCATTTTAATAAAATTAAAAAAATAGTTGGAATAATTACTGACCTTTTCTACTTTTTTCTACCTTGACGTTAATTATGCAAGAAGTTAACAATATAGTAGAAATAATCACTTGCCAACTAAAGTTTGCTAGAATTTTGTTGCTTTTAGTGTCTAGTACACATAATCTTTTTTTATTGCTTGTCGTTGATAATTTTCTAGTGTTAACAAGTTTAATGTTCATGAAAGACAGTTAATGATATGACGGTTACTGCACTGCAATCTATTTACAAGGACTGCTTAAAGCTATACATACGTTACTCCCTAATGCCAAACATAAGATGTGTGCTCGGCACATTTATGCAAATTAAGAGAGCAAGTACAAGGGACCACTTTTCAAAAAACTATTTTGGGCAATTGAGAAGAGTACAAATAAGGTAGATTTCTAGGTTGTATCTCAAAGATTGTTCAATGCTAACAAGGATGAGTGGGCCACCTTAATGAAAATAGAAGCCAAGCATTGGTGTAAGGGCTTCTTCAACACAAATGTTAAGTGTGACATAGTTGATAATAATCTATGTAAAGTGTTTAATGATAAGTTGATAGATGTGAAGTTGAAGTTAATCATTAGCATGCTGGGGGATATTAGGTTGATGGTGATGGAGAGGATATACACACAATGTGATCAAGCAAACAAATGATCCTATAGGCATGGACCTAAGATTATCAACAAACTGGAGGAGAATAAAAGGGAAGTGAGGTGGTGTATAGCAAGATGGAATGGGGGAGATGAATATGAGGTCCAACACAACTCTAACCTTTATGATCTTGACATAAGCAGGATTACATATGCTTGTAGAGCATAGGATTTATCAGGCATCCCATGTTGTCATGATGTTACTACTATGGTCTTAACGAGGGGGACTATATGAGGACTACCTTGATAAGCATTATAGCAAGGAAATGTTCTTGAAATCATGTGATTATCTAATAAAAACTATTTTAAGAGAGAAGTTATGGAGGAAAACTAGACTTCAAGGTCCAAAGCTATTGCTACCTAGGAAAAAACTTGGTTAGTTACCCAAGGTGAGGAGAAAGAATCTAGTTGAACAGCTTAAAGATGATAAGATGACAAGATATGGGAGAAGGATGACCTGTACCAATTATAAGCAGCAGGGACATAATTGGAAGACATGCAAGTTACTAGTTAATGATGAAGAGCAAGCTTCTACCTAAGAACAGGTTGCTTCTAAGTGCCTTTGTGCTATCTATATATGAATTATTTTTATTTAAAACTTCCTTACATGCTAAACTGCATCTTACGTATAATTTATTCTGTCCTTACAACAAGAAAGGCCTATAAAGCTTAACCCCAAGAGAGAAAACAAAATAAATGCCAACAATGTTAATGATGCTAGTGGAACATCGCCTTTGATTAGCAAAGAGGTGTGCTCATAAATTCTTATTTTGTAATCATGTTATTGCTTTTGATTTACAAAGCCTGAGGTCTTATTCATTTCTATGATGCAAGAGATGTATAATGACACCCAGGATGCATATTACAATGAACAGACACATAGCTACGTAGATTTTCTCAAGTTTAGCACCTTTGGTGATCAGATGTCTCCTGCTTAAACTAGTTGGGACAACTACCAATGGAAAGAAACACATGTATTTGTGCCCCTTAGTCAAATAGCGGAGATTTTGCTTACTCCACCCCCAATTGCAATTGACTTAGAGCATAGTGAGACTAGACTTACAGGTCTAGTGGAACATAATTGTGCAACAGATGCACCCGTAAGTACCCAAGAATCTTATGATGACAACATGATTATTAAGTTCAAAGGAACGAAGAAGACAGTCAAAGAGAAAGTTACTTCCCTATTCAAGTGACAGAGTACGCAGTTCATGACATCGTAAAGGAAGAACTACTCGAAGTTGTCAAAGGGGAAGTCTAAGCATGGTGATGGGGATGGTTTTATCCATTTAGATTAGGGATGTTATGGTGTTTGCTCAATATTCTTTTTTAGAACCTACTGTATTTTGTGTATAGGTTGTAACACCTCAGGGTAAGGTGTGATCATCCTATTTTTTGGTTTTTTGCTAGTGACTCTCCAAGGCATGGTGTTATCATGTTGTCCTTTTCTTAGTGATGGAGATAGTGTTATACTAGAGTACTTTGTTTTTTGAATTAGCTACCGGTATTAGCATCTTTAAAACTCTAAATGTGTATATTATCTATTTTAAGTTGTTGAACTATTGGACTTTGGTCCTTAAATTTGTTGCAATTCTGTTACACTTCACTAGTTCTCAATTTTTGTCAACTATGTAGCAATTTCTCGCTCTACTGCATATTTTAGTTTATGATTTCCCAAAAGAAACCAAACTCTCAAACGGTTATGTGGAATCTTTGCTTTTAAAGTCAAAGGTGTAAGTAAAGTTGCTAATTCAGGTTTTGTTGTCATAGTCACATATTTGTTTCTAATATCATTGAGGATATATGGAAGTGATTAGCATGTAGGCCAAAAGTTACTAATACAGCATGGGCCATTGTAGTAGCATATTTTACTAATTTTGTCATGCTTCATGGTTTTTTATAGCAGCATATTCCACTTCTCGCAAATGGGGCTCAATTGACTAAATGATATGAGCAACCCACTCGTTTTAATCATAGTAGTTGTCAATTCTTTCTTAACTATTCCATTTCTAAGGAGCAAGACTCCATTACCAACTGTATTCCACTTAGTGAATGAACATATTGTAAATTTTCACTTTCATGTCTCAAACACTAATGCCAAACAAGTAAATAAATAAACAGGACATACTTAATCAAACCAAAGAAGCTTATAGTTTAAAATTTTCATTCAAACATCATGCAAGAGTAACTAACTAACATTATAACAAATTATCTTACTAACTCATTCAAATATAACTAGCTAAAACGAAGAATTCTAAGTTCATTGTCAATCCACAAATTAAACCAAAGAAAGTCCTAAAACTTATATTCAAATACAACAACGTTAAATATTCAAATTGCCAAAATGAAACACAATATATAGACAAAGGAAACACCATGTGAATAATAACAACTTACTACTCTTTTTCACCATTTACAAAAATTGTCTAGTGGCAGAAAATGTTACACTCCATCTATAGATATTACCTAATGCATTACTATACTGGACATCCTATTTGTACACAACCTTTACAATAATCAAAACTATCCATGACAAACACAACATGACAATAACCCAAGGAATTAACACCTATTTCAAACATTTCCATATCTCACTTTCATGTTTTCCATGTTTTTGTGCCATCATATCCTACCCTAGCAAATAAATCTCCTATTGTAAGGAATCCAACTTTCGTTACACAACTAAGGATTCAAGGTCTCTAACATTTGGCTCTCTACCAACGTACAATTTCCTTCTCACCACAATACATCCCCCATCCACACTATCAACCTACCTAAAAAATCCACAACTTCTATTCTTATGGAATAAATGACAACCGTAGAACCTTCTTCCATAGTTCCCTAAAGTTCAAGCTCGTTACATCTCACATTTCAACCCGCAAAAGCATGGTACATCAACTGTACTATTTATTGATCTTCAAATAGAGGCGGACGACGATGATACAACCTAATGTTTGCTTCTCTTTGCCCTTGTTGTGCGTTGTTATAAGTAGACGAAAAGAGGTAGACAATGTGGACTTCAATTCCAATTAGGGATTCAGTTGGGGTTTTTCTATTCTTGCATTATCTTTACACTAAGATATGGTGCCAAGAAGCACGGGTGGAATTGGCTTTCGTTTTTATTTTTTTTCAATCAATCTAGCATAATGCCACATAATGAAGAGGCGCTCCACATCAGCAACTACTAACGACTATTAGATGTGAGGCTAATAAAGGTCGTAGTATGTTCATTTTAAACATACAAGACTTGAATAAACATTTAATAAGTCTAGGTACTAAAACTAACATTTCAAAGAGGGGAATTTTTACTATCCCGTATTCTATTTTGACGAGATTGGTCTCATCCTTTATCACATTATGAATTTGATGTCCATTAGATCTGATGGATGAATGGAAGGCAAGACCGATCCCATTAAAAAAATAAACAGGACTACATAAAAATCCTTTAAAGAGTTTGAGTACATATATAGGCTTTATCCTTCCAAAATTAGAGAAAAACATGATGGTTTTATAAATGCAAACATTTCTTTTTAGGTTTCTACATCTATTTTAAATTGCTGAACATAAACTTCTTACTTCTTTCCATTAATTTCATTCCATTTCTACCGATCCAAACACAATGGTTCGCAAACAGATTCCAATATTGAACCCAATTTAAAATGGCATGTGGATATATAAGAAATGGTCTTCTTTTGTGAGTTTTTAGTTTGAGTTTCTTTGTGAATGAAGGGTAGTAGAACTTCCGACAAGTTTTGTACTTCTATGGTACAAATTTAGAAAAAATATCTTGAAATGGTGTGTCCCGAAAAAATTTTACGAAACTAGTATAGTAAAGCGCGTAAAGCATGCGCCTTCACTATTCATCATTTTTTTAACTAAAGGCATACTCGCGCCTTCTAAGGTGTAAGGAAGGCACAAAGATGGCGTGCGCCTTCAATATCCAAAGAAGGCGTGCGCCACATGCATGCTTTCAGTTTAATTTTTTTTTTTTCTCTTTCTTTATCTAATTAGGAAAACTATTATACTAAAAAGGGGCGCCTTCAATGTTAATTTATTTATTTTTAAATTTTTTTTAACTAGTCAAGCTATTATATAGATGCACATCCCTTTCGTACTCCTTCAGTATCCAGTAACGCGTGTCTTCAATATCACTATTACGTACATTTAGTTAACACTCAACACTATTCCTGGTGAAATATTTTGAAAATGACAAGTTAGTTGCCAATTCCACTCTTAAGTTAAATTTACACTTCACATCAGCTCTCATTAAATGTAATTCCTACCAGAAGCATTAATAAAACGAATTAGCTTAAATAATTCACTAATTTACCAACTAAACCTGTTAAAAGTAGTTATAGTATAAAAAATAAGTGTATATATAAATAAACAATCAGTATTAAGGAAATAGCAATATAATATGAAAAATAATTTATAAAAACCATATATACAGTGAGTAATAAATGTCGATAATATATAACAATCAAACTAAGTAATACAAATATAATTATTTACAACTACTTCTTCCTAGATCTAGTTAATTGTTTTTCGAAACGAGCTAGTAATGATGATCTGCGAGTGGATGGACTCTCTGATGATTGAGACTCAAATGACTACAGAAGAATATCAATGAAATCTACATGAGAAACTAGAGTAGGCAATGATGATGATAGTTGGGTGTCAGCCTCCTCTATGTGTATTGTCTAAGGCAATCTTGTACGACATTTACGAGAAGTTGATGGTATTGACTGCGGATACATCCACACGCTAGCATCTAGAGTCTCAAATGAGGTATGGCTCAAACAGGAGGCATAAGTAGATAGTGCACTACTACCAATCTCACCCAAGTCGATGGAATAGTGAGATCCCGATAGCATAGAATCAGCATCGTGGAGCGTACATGTGGAGCACGCATTCATACCTTCATTTTAATTTTTTCTTTCTTTCTTTATCTAATTAGGAAAACTATTATACTAAGAAGGCACGCCTTTAATGTTAATTTATTTATTTTTAAATTTTTTTTATTTAACTAGTCAAGCTATTATATAGATGCGCGTCCCTTTCATACACCTTTAGTATCTAATAACGCATATTTTCAATATCACTACTACGCACATTTAGTTGACACTTAACACTATTTTTGGTTAAATACTTTGAAAATTACAAATTAATTGCCAATTTTACTCATAAGTTAAATTACGCTTCACATTACATCTCGTTAAGTGTACTACTAACTAAACCTGTTAAAAACAACTATAGTATTAAGAATAAGTGTATATATATATATAATAAACAATCAATATTAAGGAAATAGCAATATGATATGAAAAATAATTTATAAAAACCATATATACAGTGAGTAATAAATGTTGATAATACATAACAATCAAACTAAGTAATACAAGTATAGTTATTTACAATTACTTCTTCCTATATCTAGTTAATTGTTTTCCAAAATGAGTTAGTAATGATGGTCTGTGAGTGTATGGACCCTCAGACAACTGAGGTTCAGATGGCTACAAAAAAGTATCAACGAAATCCACATAAGGAACTGGGGTAGGCGATAATTGTTAGTTAAGTATCGGTCTACCTAGGTCGATATGTATCCTTGATGGGTAACCGACCAATCTATATCTATCTTACCTCTAAGGTTAATATGATGTAACTCATTACTCATATGAACATCGACCGGTGGAGCATCATAACTTCACACAATAATTGTAAGCTCCAACACAATTTCATTTCTCAGTAAGACGTTTCATCACACCCATATAATTTTACTTTTTGATGAGGTATCTTATCACACTCTATAAATTTACACAATAACTGTAAGCTCCAACATGATTTCATTTCTCGGTGGAGTGTTTCATCGTACCTATATAATTTTACTTCTTGATAGGGTATCTTATCACACTCTATAAATTCACACTATAACTGTTAGCTCCTATGCAACTGCATTTTTTGGCGAGGCATCTCATCACACCCACATAATTTTACTTCTCGACGGAACATCTTATCACTCTACAAATTCACACTGTAACTATAAGCTCTTACACGACTACGTTTTTTGGCGAGGCGTTTCATCGCACCCACACAATTTTATTTCTTAGTAGAGAGTCTCATCGGACCCATATAATTTTATTTCTCAGTGAGGCATCTTATCATACTCTATAAATTCATACTATAACTGTAAACTCCCACACAATTTCGTTTTTTAATGAAGTGTCTTCTCGCACTCACACAATTTCATTTTTCAATGAGGCCTCTTATCATGCTTGCGTAATTACATCTCGATGAGGTATATCATTGCACCCATACAATTTCATCTCGACGAAACGTTTCATCGCACTCACATAATTTTACTTCTCAATAGAATATTTTATCACACTTTATAACTTCACACTATAACTTGTATGCTCTCACATAATATTGTTTTTTAATTGGACGTCTCATCGCATCCAAACAATTTTATCTCGATGAGGTGTAAGGAGATCGCGCCTTTCTCCTAACATTGAAAAAGCGTTATTTGTTTGCACCTTTCTTATTGTAAGGAAGGAACAATCTCCCTATGTGCTTTCTTTGTGATACTGGAAGGCGTGCAGGCGCATATTTAATTAAAATAATCGATGAATAGTATTTTCACTATAATAATTTCGTTAAATTTTGTTGGGAGCTACTTTTTCAATATATTTTTTCGGAATTTTTACAATAGAAGTACAAAACTCAACTTCTAACGTGGTTAAATAATTAAAGTCTGCGTCAATGGCTGCACTGATTAGCATCGTCTGATTTGGTTTGGGATTTTCGTGTTGGTTTACAAGAATGCTTCTTCCCGCTCTAGTTCCTACCTTCATATCTGGTCCATTACAAGCAATCATTAGGGATCCTCAAAATAGATGCTTGTCTTCAGCTTTACCTTTGTCTAATAAAAGGTCTCCACTTTCTCTGACGAAGCCTTCTTGGGTCGTTAGAACTGAGGTAAAGTCTTCAATTCTCGAAACCTTTTTAGCTTTCATCGCAAGAAATTCAAACTCCAATTTTGAAACTGAAATTACTTGGTTTGTTCAGTCGAATGTGCACAGGCGACTTCCCAAGAAGCCAGACCCTCCATGTGTTGTATGCAATGGCTCTGGAAGAGTTGACTGTCATTCCTGTCGTGGCAGAGGTCTCTCTCACTCTTGAGTTTCTCGGACATGGAGGTTTTTAAGATTTTCAGATATGCGTTATGCTTATTATCGATTAAGAGTTTTTTAACATCATGCATAAACATGTGCCTGCAAGATGTATGTTTTAAGTATGTTCTACCATGTTTGGTCCAACAAGTTCGAAATTAGGGTTTTTCTCTCTTGCAGTAACTGAGTACATCCAATGAGAATAAGGTTTTGGGTGTTATTGAAATGTGGGTCTTTCTTAAATCAATTTTATTATAATTTTAGAAGTTCAACGCCAATATACCCTTCTTATGGACTGAGTTTCGATGCAACAACCCAAATTACGACGGCAGAAAACTTGCATTCTTAGACATGATGAAACTATGTTTTAACTGTCGATGCAGCGCATTCCTTTTATGTCAGCAACCAAAGATTTCTAAATCTTCATCTTTCATTCTAGCAAAAGAGAAGGATACTTTTGCCTTCTTTTCAAGTGAAAGAAGAATGTACAGCTCCATTTCCTTCCATATGCTTCGGTTAGCTTCTCTGCCTCTTAAGTTAACAAGTTTCCATTTTGCAGGAAGGACAAATCATGTCCGTCTAGCAATGCTTCCGAAAGGGGAATGGCCAAAATGGTGAGGTATCAAAACACTTGTTATCGAATTTACAAAGTTGCAGACTAAGCTAAGCGGGTTTTACTGTTGCAGGTGCAGGACATGTGGTGGCAGTGGCCTTTACTACTGCCCGCGTTGCCTTGGGACGGGGGAATACAGATATATAATGGGCTTCCATTTCATGAAGAAGGATAATGAAACCCAAATCAGCAGAGAGAATGGATTTCAAGCGAGTGAAGACCCTGGCAGTGCAGCAGACAGACTTCTGAACGATGACAATGACACTCATGACTAGCCAAAGCGGTGACAGTTCTGGTTCTTGTTAGTGGCGTGGTTTTCTTATAAAACAAAGCTACTTGTGCGGAATAGAGATTCAAATGTTCGGAGGGGTGATGGGGATCCGAGGACCATTCAATGTCGAGAATGGTAAAGGTATAGCAATAAGATTCATAAGTTCAGACTTAGCTCTGCGTTCTTCAGACTTCAATGTAGCCAGTTACTTCAGGATTAGCTTACTCAGATTGGACACTCTCCTTAGATAATGTCTTCTTGGTGGCTGTAGTGGTTGAAATCGCTGTGGGATTACCAACGAGGCGCAATGATTTGATTTGAAAAACAATATATTTTGATTCTTTTGCAGAGAGAGGAGATTGGTGCCTGTATTTCATTAGAATGGTTTATTTTTTATTTAAAAAAAAAAGAAGGAAAGAAAGAAAAATCCCCTTTCCCTTCAGTATTTGTTGTATAAAAAACCCAAACGGTTTTTGTCCTTGACCGCGTCAAGCTTTAGAAGTCAATATTACTACTCGCCATGTTTAGTTTTTCTGTGCCACCTCAGTAAGACTTGATTTTGAATAACTAGACTAGAGTTACAGAGTTGGTTTAACTGAAATTTCAGGTCATCCAAACAAAACCATCTCTTAGCAATCTCCATAGACAAAAAGGACAGAGGATTAACCTAATCAATGTCTACACACAAACACAACTCAGGTAGGCAGCAACAGGAGTCCTGGTTTCTACAGGCAAGCTAGCCAAGACAACCGTGTGGAGTGAGACCGTTCGATCAATATTCTGGTTACCGGTGACTAGAAACCAAGTACTCAGCGTCGGGGATCAATAGCTGCCATCACCAACGACCGGCTACGGCAGATCAACCTTCTCTCGACAGCAGGGCAGGCGCCTTGACTTGGATATACAGCCCAAGGACAAAATCCGAGTTAAATGATCTGGCATTCCATTTGCCACTGCAGCCATTAGCTAAGAGGAACATTTTGTGTACCGGGTCATACATAACTTGGCTAATCACTAACCACATAGCTACGAGAGAATGTAGCGTTTTTAATCCAGCATTCAGAGACTTCCTTGTGCACATAATATCTTGGCTTGTTTCGAAATGGAAATCCTAATACCTGTAACCAAAACACTAATAATTTTTTAATAAAGTCTAGGAAATTATGGTTGGCCAAAAGTGTGTTTCTTTATAACCCATTGGGTAATTGATGCTACAAGGGCATATTAAAAGCAAATAAAACCCAAAAAATAACAAAAAGAAAAAAGCAAAAAGCAAAAACAAATAAACAAACTAATTTGACCTAGAGAGATCACAAGGTGCAACCCCCACAGAAAAGGTAGTAGGACATTAATAATCGCTGCATTGGCACACATCAACTGCACATAAGGGAACTCAAATTGACCTGCAGATGCACTCCTCATCCAGCTGTTTCTAGTTTCCCTAGTTACTCCCAAAAAATGTCAAGGACCTTTGTTAGAGTCATCCCCGGGAATATCATCTTCATCATGATATATATTCTCAGCCATCTGCCAAATCTGAAGAATGTTGTCTTCAGCTACACTAGCTATAACCCAGTCTTCACATGGATTCCATGAAAAATCTGAAATTTTACTTGTATGACCCCCATGAATGAAAAGCAACTCAGGTGGGCCATCTTCGGCATCCTCTGGGCTCTGCTCTTCATCAATCCTGCAAAAAGAATTGCAGAGATACACAAAATGTTATTTTAAACCAAAAGCAAGCAAATGCAAGAAAAGGGATTTCTTTATGTTCGATAGTGGAAATTTTCAACTTGTGTAATTATTTTGGGGCAAGTAAACTTCTTGTCAGTAATCTAAAAAGGGGGTGAATTAAGTTACTCATAAAATCAAGTGCACATCTTAATCCAAAGGTTAGCGGTTTCAAGGAAAATCTCAAAATATCTAAAGTAAAGCTGACTAATGGTGGTAATGATTGATCTTTCTTCTCTTTTGTTTTATTATTTTTTCCCCCCTTTTTGGGTATGTGTTTGGGGTTGGAGGGTGGGGTCAAGATACACAATTCAACTTGTATCGTGCCAACACAAGTTACTTATATGCACAAAACTTGCCGGTTGGCCAAAATAGGGATTTTACATTGTTGTGGTACAAGGACAGTTGAAAGCAAAGTAAACTATCCGAGTTGCATATCAAACACCGCGGTAAACCAAAATAGGAGGCAATAGCAAGATAATAGAGAATGTGTCTGCCTAGTGTCCTTGGGTTCTAGTTTTTCCAAGTTGCATTGAGTTACTATCCCAACAAAGTTGCAGGCATTAGGAACTCCGCTCCATGTAGAGGCATTAGGCTTGGCTCCTGGCGGTGGCAATGAGTTGGAAATGTGCCTTGGTGGAGAGTTGGGAAAATGCTTCTGGAAGTTCCCTAGTTGATCTTTGAATCATCACTCTATGATATCAATACTAGAGATAAAGTTGTTTCCAACTTTGTCACCATTTTTGTGAGTATGCTATCCCACATCAAAATGTCCGGATTGCTCATCAACCATATTTTGTTTGTTGGATAAACCTGTTAGTGGACACACCCCTGGTATTTCAATAATAAGGCTGGTCATAGGAAGTGATTTATCCAAATGAACAGAAAGTAGGGGATCTGTTTGGTGGATTGAAGAAAAATACGACGGTCTTGGGTAACAAAAAAGTACTAAGGTATTAATATAGACAATTCAGTAGTGGTACTGAAGATTAGTGAAGTGTGGCATAGTAAAATGGTGTCTGTATTAACCATCAGGGTTCTTTGCACTAAAAGATGAAAAAACCATTTCACTATATCCTAAAGGCGCTTTGGTAATGAACAATGGTGAAGAGGGTCATCACAGACAGTTACAATGATGTGTGTATTACCCCTAAGTTCTCTATTGGAGTTTTTTTATAGCTTCTTGGGTTTCATCAAGGGGATCCCATCTCTGCTTATTCTTCTTTTTTTTATAAAGGACAAAGGAGGTGCATGACCATATTGCGACCAGCTACCTCCAAACTCATAAACCACCGTATAAAACCCATGCACCAAGAAAAAATAACTTGTGTTATGTAGTCAAACCTTAAAAAATGTTCATAATGAGATTCGAACCCCCTATTCATTATAATTATGGAGCAACTCTCACGTATTATGAGAGAAGCAAGAGAAATTAGTCATAATAGTCTAGGTGTAGTTCAATGTAATTTATGAGATTGGAAGGTTTTCTCTTATGAGTCCTCACTATTATGAAACCAAAGGGTTCTCTAGAACAGGTCATCAACCCCTTTCCATGAAATATCAACCATGACTAGATCCCTCACCTGAGCCTGTAACAAGTTGGAATCAGAGCTAAATGCCATGGATGATTCCAAGCAAAACCAATTTGATTGGTTTCTCCAACAATATGAACAAAAGCAGATAAAGACATGAAAGGGAAAGGCAAAACATAGCTGCTCATTTAGCCACATTATCCAAGAAGATGACCCTCCTGCAGGGAAGGATGGAACTTTCTAGTCTTTCTAATGAAGCTAGCATTACTAGAGAAGGAGAATAGTCAAATCCAGTTAATAGTTGCCGTAACTAGCCCAATCTGGTGGAGTACCACAACTGATGAGAGATGATATTGCAAGCCATATTGTTGCCACATCTTGGGCCTCTTTATGCTGACACAACATGCAACAACACAACACAAGCAAAGCCACTGTGCTTCCAGTTGCACACTAGCGAGAGGGTAAATGACCTCCATGATCAGCATGAGCAGTGCCATCTTCTTCAGCATAAATTATGGCTACAGCTCCATTGCGTTGGAAGATTTGAACACCCTTATCTCTTGCTATAATAAGCTTGATATTTTCAGGCTATGAACGAAAATTTCAATTGTTGCTTCCATAGGCAGTCAATGTTATTTCCACATAGCAGATGTTTCTTTCTGAAGCAATTACTTGCACTTGGGAACAAGCTCATTTTTAAGGAGAGAAGTAATATTAAGAATATCTAGATAAATCTTTATAATAGGAAATGAGTATTTCTGGAGTAGGAAAATAAATATTTATCCTCATTATTTTCTTATTTATGATGCACTTTAGGAGACATTATTAGATCTATGTTATCTTTATCTAGTGATAATTATCTTTTATATAAGGAAGGTAAGGACTGAAAAGCTTGTAGAAATAAATGGTTCAAAAATATCAATAAACAAGCAAGAAAGATATTTAGAACTTAGTCTTAGTAGTTTAGGAGTATTTCAAAGTAATTTATTAGATTAGAGGGTCCTCTCTAACAAGCCCCAACTGCTATGAGATCACACGGTTCTCTTTGACAAGCCCTCAACTACTTTTCATAAGAATATCACCCATTGTTAAATCCCTAATTCAGGTCCATAACATATGCATCAACACTAACAAGATCTAATTTACTTCATTGGTGTGCCAACTCCAGATCAAAAGCAGATCATGATTCTTTAGCTTTAACATGTGGTTATCCACCCATCAAATATTTGACCATTTCCTTGATTTCATCCAAGCCCTATAAACATGATTTCCTAGATTTGATTGCCCGCATCCCTAAGTGTATTAGTCATTGCACTAGTAAAGCTAGAAGTCCAAATCATCAAAAGCATCCTATTTTCCATGTAAGTCATCGCACAAGCACTTCTCCACAGGAAAGTCCATAAGGAGATAGTCCAAAAGATTGCAGAGGTTCTTATAGAATATGAATGATGTAGAAGAGAGCTTGTGCTATATAATCTTGAGATTATGAATGTAGGAAGAGTAAAATTGGTACCATAGCATCAAAATCCTAATTGAAGTGCACTGAGTACTATCAACATACATATAGAATGGCATGCTTTTTAGTGAAAAAGATGCGCTAAGACATGATTTCGTATTTGGTTGATGATAGACCAAATGCTCTTCACTTAGGATAAATTCAAGCTATGGAATATCATCAATAATGGCATATGCTGCTCATGTAGTGCGAGCGAGAAAATAGATATCATCTAATTTATACCAAAAGTTTACGAAGGGCACTAAACCTATGTCTAGATTGACTTCCAGCAATCGCAACTCTTTGCGACCTATCTTCAAGGCTTTCCAATCAGAAAATAGAAGTCATCTAATTTATACCAAAAGTCCACTGATGTTTGTCAGATACACAATATGCTTTGCAACTGAGTTTATTTTGAAAGGAGGAAACAAAAGAAAGATTCGAGCCTTGATAAGCCTTGCAGGAAACTTGTCCTAAGAGCTGATGGCCAGTCTTCCTTTACAACAATGGCTTAATCATTGAACTTCATTGTGGTGGTGACCATAATAATCTGGCTAAACAGTCATTATTACAAGCAATGCATCCTCACATAGATGTGCATCTCATGATACCTTATATCTCATTTTAACCCTCAGATTTTGTAATGGGGTTATTCTCGATTATGTAAATTTACCATCTATTAATACATAACCACAATAGGAAACTTAGAATATTCACATCAGAGAATATCTTTCTGGCACCGCATGTTGCCTTGGCTTTTCATTCCCCCTTATCACCCATGAAATAGCTTCATCGCATTTAGTTGCACTTCTATATGCAAAATTGCAGTCCCATGGGCAGAATATATCTTGCATTACATAATAGCTATCCTGGTTATGGGGCAAGGAATAAGAATCACACATTTATTCTTTCAAGGAAAAAACCAACACCATAACTACCCTTTCTTCCTCTCCTCTACAACCACACTACCACCCTAGTAAAAGAAAATCCCAACGCCATGTTTGATTAAAAAGAGACACACTTAACCCTCTGCTAGAAAGTCTAACACAGCATTTTTGTTGGGATTGGTGAAGGTAGCAGTTTTGACTTCAATATTACCCCCAAAAATATGGTTTTTCTCTTTTGATATTCAAACAGCATAATTTGAAAATGTCAACTGGATATGCTAGCAGAATTACCACATAGAGGAGGGCAGAGGAAAGATGGTGGAGGGAGAGGGGGAGGGGGAGGAGGAGGCGGAGGTGGGGTGGGGATTCAGGGGGCAGAGAGATTAGAGGACTACATTGGTACAGAAAAAACTACAGCAAGATGTGGTTTGTCCTCATATATCGTGTAGCAGTAGTCATGGTTATACTTTATAGAAGGGGCAAATGCTTTTAAAAGACAGCTCAAATGAATGAATTTTAAGAGGAAAGTAACCAGAGAAAACAGCAGTTCCCAAAGTCCGAAAATCAAAAGGCCTATGGAGGAGCAGAAAGAGGAAGAGCACCCCTAATTTAGATGATTACAGAAGGAACATTGCACTTTTGCTATAATGCCTTCTTTGCTCAAAGTGTTTACTGAATTTTCAATAAACAGATACAGTTATCCCTGCTACAACCAAATATATATTGTTTCAGCTGCTATACACCTTTATTAGTTAAATTAACAAGAATCTTCTAGCTTTTTCTTTTAAATTTATCAGAGCACAGTACATCACCTATCTATCATGTTTAGAGAAGCAAATTCTACTAGGGCTATGATAACATTCCAAAGTATATATGCTCATTCACTGAAAAGAAAATATTGCTATTTTCTCTCCTTCTTTCCTCTTTGTTTCAATCCAAACAATACAAAGTACTGGATTTTTCCTTCCTCCCATTATCATTTTCATTTTATCCATTTTTCCTATTACATACTTTGATTACAAAGGGGATAGGTTATGTGTGACTAACCTGCTAAGATCCCAAACCATTAGCCTTCTACCAAGGCAACAAGAAGCTAAGATTGTCTCGTTCTTCGGATTCCAACCGACCTGGAAAACCTCCTCCCTGCATTTTAAAAATTAAAAAGTAAATCAAATAACCATGATATCACTGAAAGAAAAAATGAAGTGGAACAAGGAGTATGCTGTAACATCTTGAAAACTCCTCTTACTTATGGGCATCAAAGGTGTGTAAGGCTGTGTTGATCTTGCGTAAATCAAATAACTTAACAGTTTTATCGGTTGAGCCCGTTGCCACAACCCATTCATTGAAAGGATTAAAAGCTAAGCAGTTAACCTGCAGCACAAATCAGGTAATAAACATCACAATGACTTGTGATGGAACATAAAGGAGGAACATTGATAAATTCATACATACATGAATGAAGAAAATTAGAGCTGTCCATGTATGCAAATATTCAGCTCTAAACAACTCAAATTAGCACGTAGTTTGCTGAATACAACACAATCTAATAGATCATTAGAAGTATTCTTCATAGTTGATAAATTTTAGATCCACAAGCATCCAATCAAAAAACTTAAAACCTGTCATCTTCGGTGTGATTTTATATTTATTAATTCACACTCCCCTCACCTGTAGACTAAGATTTTTATTGAAGCCAACCAAGTGGATCAATCAACTAAATAGAGGTGAAATGAGTGAGCAGGGGTTTGATCTTGGAAATTATTGCTCTTACATCATGAAAAATTTTAGATTCACAACCATATTCTAAAGCTTAACCGATTGGATTTAATGTTGTTTTATTTTATTCATTAACAGTTGTCAATGAATTAAGCTGATAGAACTGCCATAGACACCAACGAGACGTTTAGAAGGCCTGAAAATTTACTTTAAAATGCATGTAACTTCAAGATACATGAATTTGCTCAATCATGCTCAAGGAAATGCATGGAAGTCCTTGCAACAATTATAAGAAATACATCTTGTCTTAGAATCAAACTGAAAATATCAACCAACAAATCCAGAGCTTCACCCCAAATTAACTGCTTAAGGTTATCAGCAGTCCAAAGTGGTAGATAAAGCTGGTCAAGGGATGCCCTACTCAAAGGTAATGGGCAGGCAGAGACAACAAATTCAGAACTAGTTTAAGTTCTACGGAATGATAGCCAGGAGCAGCAGAGAAACATTGGGAAACTTAAATTGTTGTAAGAGGGAAAATCAATTTCCTTTGCCTAGTGCTCCATTCTATAGTAACAGTTGCTAAAACCAATGTTTCTTGTAACTAACACAAGTGTAGATGTAAAATCAGTAGTACTTTTACAAATTAATGTGAAAATTCAACATAAAAAAAAAATCCACTGATAAGACTAAAAAAATATTGCCAAAAGCAGCATGCATCATATTTCAATTGCATTCAGATATCCAAGAACCACAGTCACGTATCAAGAAAGATCGTCCAAAATTCTTACCTCACTCTGATGAGCAACTACAGATTGGTCTGGCTTGCTAGCAGATGGAGAACGAAGATCCCATATTAATAAGTACTGATCATCTCCAACAGAACCAAACAAATATTCATGTCTCAGATGCCATGCTACATCTTCAACAACCCCTTCATGAACCTAAATTTTACCATCAAAAGCAACATTACAATGTGACACAACATGATAAACATGAAATTCATAAAGTCCAGTCAAACTCCAGCAGCATATTGAAGCAAAATTTGGTGATAATTAATGCAGGCTTTCCGTATATGGTCAATGAAAACCAATTCTTACCAAATCATCTCTGTAACTTATGTAAAGTATATTCAGCCAAAAATTAAAACAGCTTACGCACAATTAGTTCTAAAACCACGACGCCTAATGAAATAGGTGAAAGACTTCATTTCTTTTTTGAGCTCAATCAAGATAAGGAGCAACTGCCTAAGGATTGGCCTAATGTTCAAGCTTAGATACTGACATGACAAATTGCAGAGTCATATGTTTAAACCCTAATAAGGCTAGTGATAGGGAAAACATATACAATGCATTAGAAACTGTCATTTTGTCATTATTCAAGCTATTCTTAACCATGCCTAGGTTTTATAGTATGATTCATATGGCTACGGTAGCACAGCATGTCAAATTGCAATGGTGCATCTCACACACCAAAAGTTTTGAAGAGTATCCCTGCACAAGGTATGAACACAAGTAAGCATCAAACCTTAAAAACTTGCATAGCGTCAAGAGCCTTATTCTTAGGAGTTGCATTGATGTCCCATAAGCATATTTGAGCATCGTCTGATCCACTCAGCAAATGTCCTTGCTTGAACTTACTCCATGATAAACCATACCCTTCAGTACTGTGGCCCCTCAACCTCAAGTCTGGGTTGCATGCTCCATCTAGTGGAGGCTTTGATGGGTGTTTGCTATAGTCAAAGACATAAACTTCTGCACTGACTGTCTTAGTTGCAATAATGAATGGGTTTTGGGGCATATATCGAGCCCTGTTAACTTCTCCATCATGATTTATTTGCTGGATAATTTGTACCTGCATAATACAAATAGCAACAAAATGTTGATTGAAATTGATAAATTCAAGAGTTAAAGTAAAATGGATAGTGAAAACATGAATGTCCTAAACTGGCCGAATAGATCTTAAGTAAACATGCTTGCAACCCTGAACTCCATTAGAATAACTAAATAAATAAATAAACAAATAAGTAGAAACTTCAAGAAGATGCTTCATGAGGATGATTTTTAGATTCTTCCTCAAAGCATTAGTTGAAATAACATTCCATTTTAGCAGTTCAGAGGAAAAGTATCAGCTCAGGCTAATTGCATATGAACAGAAAGACAGGATTCTTACTAATTGAAAATCGAAAACTATGGAACCCATGCCATGATAAAAAAGACACAATAATCTACATTTGGTTTAGTTAGGAGAACATTGATTTGGTTTTTATCCTTATTATTGGTACTGTCAAATTCTATATTCACTTCACATTACACAAAAACCCTAAACCGCAAAATTCTTCTAACTCCCAAGCAATTTTGAAGTGAAAAAGGAAAAGGCTTAAATTTGTGCAAGAAAAGATAAAAGAAGAGCAAAAGGGGTACCTTTCCATTGGCACAACCGAAACCACCGACATCGGGACGATCATCATCGTAGTGTCGAGCATCGTTCTCGGCATCTTCAAGGGGAAGTTGAACCTGAGCGAGCATGAGGTAATTGGGCTCGTTCTCGGAAGTGTGGGTACCCAGGATGAGCTTCTGAACGGAATAATCTTTTCCAGGAGGCTCCTCTCGGTCGGGTAACCATTCGACAGTAAGAGAAGGCCATTCTAGGGCATGAGTGATGACCAGATCGTAGAGGAAAGGGGTGTTCTTCTTCCAGATTTTGTATTCTTCGTTGATGAGTCTCTCTTCTATTTCGCCTCTCATCTCCTCTTCGTCCTTGCCCATCCTTCCGCTATAGTTCCAGTTGTAGTTGTGCAACGGGTTTTGGTTTTGGGGGGTTTTCTCTCGGTGGGCGTGCTTTTGTTTTTGTGCTTTTTGGATGTATTTTCGAGGGGTTTTCTCCCTCTGACCTTCCCGCCAAGCCCAAAGAAACTGCCGGTTTTAATTTAAGTCGGCAGGGATTCGGGAAAAGGCCTGAAAATCAAAAAACAAAACAAGTTAAAGAAAAAATTATGAAAATGCGGTTAGAATATTTTCTCAAAATACTACACTTGAAATGTGCGGATGTTTGAGATTTCCTTCAAGATATCCATCTCAGAAGATTTTTCAAAATCGGAAGGCAATTTGCACGATCTCCTTGCTTTCAATCTTTGAATAGCTATATTAACAAGATATTATTTTTTCATGTTTTAATCCACTTTTTGCATATATAATTTGAAGAATTAGTGTTTTTTCTTGATATATTATTATCTATTGTTATTTTTTAGACGAGACGAATTGTTTATGTTTTTTCTAATATACACATGCAGTGAATTTTATTTTATACTCCATTATCAATAAGATTTTATTTTTTTTATAAATTTGTGTTCATTAGTTAATATATTTTATATATACATGTATATAATTTTTCTTTACATAAATTTGTTATTGTTACAGTATTTTATATACACATGCATATTAAGTGATATGTATACAAATAATTATCATTGAGACATATAGATAAGGTGTCTTTATTTTTTTCAATTTGAGTAAGTAATGAATCTAGTGCTATTAAGAGAATATAATAGTAAACTCAAATTAGGTGATGTATTCGTGAAATCTAATAGTGTATACCTATTAATATAAGCTAATATTTTTATTTTTAGATACTAAAGTTTATGAAGTTAATGTGGCAAACGGGTATAAAATGGATAATATAATATTGGTTTGTTATATTTGTGAAAATATTATAAAAAGAGAAGTTGGGGTGTGATATGATAGATGCTCGAGAATAATAGTAATTGGAGTTCCAATTAGGGTTACATATGACTAGCTGGTTTGATTGATATGTAACCAATTTTGAGTTAACATAACGACTTACCAAGTCAAGTTGATTCACATATACCCCCCTTATAAGGGACATGTTATTTACCATTCCTATTAGTGATGATTATGATGTTTAACAACTAATGGCTTCCTCAATACGATGTAGTAAAGTTAATGATTCAACGAAGTTGTATATTGAAATTCATAAAGTGAACCCACTATTGATAAGCCCCCCCTAGCTTAACATGATGTTTGAGGGTATAGCGATGACATTGGAGTGCAAGTTGAAACTTGGGTGTTCAAATCCAACAGATCCTACTAAGTCATATACCGAATAGCAGTTGTATATTCTGTGAACATAATGTATTGATCACCAACAAGTCTAATAAAGATATAGATGTGGAGAATGAATTGGCTTATTAAGATATTAATGAAGATTCCAATGATACAAATTCTAATGCTGAAGTTGGTCCGAGTGAATACTAGTTGCAAGAAGTGAAAGAAGTATAAGGGTCACGTAGAAGAAATGATTGGAGGCAGGGGTTAGTCACAAATGTAGACGCAGTCAAAATGCAAGAACCTTTGCTTTTCTATATGACAAGTGTTTAATGGATTAGTGCTGTTTGAAGAGAGTATATATGATGGTGAGTGGAGTTTCAACAATGAATTAAAGGTAGGCATATGGTTCAAAAATGAAAAGACATTTACAAATAGCTGTAAAGATGCATCATGTTATAAACCACAACTTCATTGTAAAGGAGTCCAAACCTACATTTTAGTCTATAGATGTGTTGATTAGAAAAAAGGAATGAAGGTGGAGACTAAAACTTTCAAGAGGAAGCATGCTAGATGCTTTGTGATAACTAGGTTGGTGGGTCTACACACATGCCTCAATCCTACTATAAGCTAGGACTACCCAAAATTATATTCAAATACCCTACTCACTTTCTCATAAAGGATATACAAGAGTCATCGAGCATTAAGGTAAAACACTTGCAGGTGACCATTTGCAAACAACACAATTATATTATGCATGATGAGTTCAAAATTAGTTATATTTTAATTAGTGATTTTTCATGATTTTCCCTTGAAATTTAAGTTTATTTTTAGATAATGATACTTAACTAAGTTAAATTTTTTTTTTAGGTTTCAAAACAATCTACACAAGAAAATGAAAAAATAGAAACAAATTTCACTCAATGGAGTTAAAATAAGCAGGTTATAAAGGATCAACATAACCGAACAACATGACTCTTATATCCAGGCAAATTTGAAAGCTTATTTTCAACTGTCACAGCCTAGTATACAACTAAAAGACACAACCATGTCCTCGATCGTGTCATTTTTAGTTTTTTTTTTTTAAATGAAAAATGCAACCGTAATATAGCCAATGACACGACCAAAAGATATAGTCGTATCTTTTCCAGCCAACCTATTTTTTTTTTTTTTTATCTCTTCATATAAAAAGCCTTGTTAGGATTTATTTAAGAGAGAAAACAAATTTAACACGAATTTTTAGAGAGTTTTTCAAGATAAGAATATTTAAGCGAGTAAGGGAAAGAGAA
Organism: Lumnitzera littorea; assembly: GCA_024138015.1. Classification (NCBI taxonomy): domain Eukaryota; kingdom Viridiplantae; phylum Streptophyta; class Magnoliopsida; order Myrtales; family Combretaceae; genus Lumnitzera; species Lumnitzera littorea. The sequence continues at coordinate 10,860,960 of JAMXBB010000001.1, read as the reverse complement.
GACTCGAGATTCAACCTTTATTTATCTTTATGATATTTTCTTTTACTATTTTCCATTCCTTGATTTTAGTTTACTATTTTACAATGTATAGAAAGTAGATTTATAATATCTAGATCTTGTGAACCTAGATCTTTCGCATGCAACTATTGATTTTATTTAGATCTAATAAAGATCTTTATTTTCTTTTGAATCAATTATGTATTTATATGTTTAAGTTAATAATTTTGTAGGTTATTAATTTAAATTTGATTTATACTAGAAGATTGAAAGATTTTTTATATAATTAGGTTTAGCATAATTAATGAAAGTTTATGCAATGTTAAAGATAAATTGGAAGACTTTTCCAAAAGTATAATATTATCTTTAATATTATATTTTTAAGTGAATTTGCTATCCAGTTAATGTGATCTTAGATTACGCTATGGGGAAAAGATTCTATTAGGTAAGCTAAATATTAAGGTTAATAAGCTTGAGAAAATTATTATTATTTTTAGGAAAATTGCGTGTATAGATCTAAGGAATCAAGATCTAGGTATGAAGTTAATTCCTGAAGTTAATCTTTAATAGTTTGCTTTCACATTTAATTCTTGAATTAAATTAATTAGATGCCGTAAATTTTAGTTTAAAGAATTGAGTTCTTGAATTGAATTTATTCAATTAAATAATAAAGTTAATGCTAGTACTAGTGTTCGAGGTCTCTATGGATCCACATTTAGACTTATAATCCGCTTTACTATAATTTATACATATTAGGCAATAGTACAAATGGAATATGTGGTGGGGGTAGACATAATAAAAGAAGATATTCATGATGAAGGAGACAATCAACTTCGAGTGAATCCACTAATACATGCCTTAGTTATTTGAAAAGCCATGTTAATGTTGATTAATAATATATATTCAAATATATTTTAGAAATTGTCACTTTGCTCATGTTTTTCTTTTCGTTAATGAATATGCTAGTCAGCTTACTATTTTCTTTTTGGACTTGTAGGGGTAGATGGATCTAAGACCAGTTAATAGGTCACTGCTTTACTTGTGGTCATCCCATAGGTTTAAGTTGGTGTGTGATGGTTAAGTAAGAAACAACAAATTGATAACATTTTTACTATATGTTCATTTCGTGCGATGCCTCTAAGATTAGCTCTTCTTCGTTAATCGTAGGAGAACTACTAGCTTAGGTATCGTAGGCGTGTGATAATATTTAGGTGTCGGGATGGTTAGGAGATCTTGATAGATCCCCACATGATCCTATATCTTAAGCAATCGGATTTCATTAGTGTACGGCAGGTTCTCTTTAGACAGCTGGACTAGCACTTGATTATTACCTTAGTGGAATGATAGAGAGAGGAAACAAATGCATTTCACTTCCATACTAGTAAGATGACAGTAACATTATAGGATATGTCTCTACTCTTCGATCTCCCTATTGATAGCTATGCAGTTATAAGCGTAATGGCATCTACTAGTTGGGGTAAGTTATGCTAGCACCTACTAAGACTTTACCTACTAAAGAGTGCCATGAAAGATGTGTGATTGACATTGTCCTGGTTGAAGGATAATTTCATTGATTTGCCATTGATGAGAATGATGTTATGGTACAGCGCTAGACCAAGGCACATATCATGCAATTAATCGAGGGTATATTGTTCTTGGACAAATCCAACAACATGGTGTACCTCATGTTCCTTCATCTCCTATCAAACCTTACTACGGCTAAACACTATGCTTGGAGAGCAACATGTTTGGCATGGCTATACTTGCCAACTGTACCTTGCTTTTATGATGGAGGTAGGAGAGATTAGTGGGCCACTAATGATTTTTCAGGTATGGGCTTGAGAGTATCTCCTGCACATCACCCCTTTATGTCGCTGGATTACATCAATGGTCAACAATTGACCACTTATGAGCCAATGGAGAGCTAAGTTTGATGTTACGAAGCTACCCATACATGTATTTGGCTAATATAAGGATACATTCAATCGTTAGTATCCAAAGTAGGTACGTATTTAACAAACCTAGTTACTTGTAGCTTTCCAAAGTGTTACTTATCTTAAACTCACGATTGATGTTTCTTTAGGTTGTTTGGATGCCCTACATATACGATAACATGGCTAGACTCCTTACTTATTGTCAGGATAAGAGTGATGTGTAGCTAACCCAAGTCCCGACGATATGCTTCCATATCGTTGAGATACACTTTCCCAATTGTATGACTCGCCAATTTAAGAGGATGCAGGAGATCTCAATCCATCCTAACACTAAGCGGGCGTTACATGAAATAGACTTAAGGTGCCAAACTGAGATCAACTAAGCGACTAGGCATACAGTATGGATAGCACATTGGGAGGAATGACAAAATTGGATTGTACAAATCTAGCCACCACTTGTTGTACATCCTGACTATGTCCCTTAATATTAGCAAGTTATTCGCAAATACATCAATAGGTCAAAGGCCTCCTAGATGTATATGGTATGTAAAATTGCTATTGCTATTACCCAATCATTTTTTTCTAGTTATACGCTAATCAAACTATTATTTTTTACTTGCATGCGAATTTCATACATAGGTTGCCACAAATGTTGTACCTAGACATTATTTTAGAGTAACATGGGGTTAATGACCTCATTTAGGAGACTATTTATGTCTACTTAGGCAACCTACTTGCACCCCGTTTAGATGTAGACAAAGATGACTTCTCACCTGACGATCCATAGTAGGAAAGGGGCCGTAAGGGATGTAGTCATTATTAAGAGAGAGACCAAGAATATAGATAGGTCAATGTATAGATTTGATACGATCCTTCTCCTTTACACTACTCGTCGTCAGCATCTCCTAGACTATCAGGATTTGAGTTTCCCATACCATTTGTCGGGGAGAACTCTAACAATAAGATGTTTCACACCCCATCATCGAAGAGAGCTCTAGTAATCAGCTTTGTACTCTCCTTGCACTATTAAGAAGGTCAGTTAGAGATCATTACGATGATATGGACGGGGGAGTCACGCAGGTGCACATTACTCCATTCCCATGCATACATCATTATCAGTTGCTTATAATCAAGTTAGGGCACAGATCACTCAATTGGATGCAGATCAGATGGTGTAACCTTAGGCTAATGTAGATCATGTTCGTCTAATTATGCATCGACTGCATTGGATTTACATATTTCACATTCGAGATTGTATTTTATCCTTAATTTCTAAACATTATGTGGATATTTGAAAGTTGTATTAAAGTTTTCATAACACTTTCATATTGTTGTAGTTGAATATGTCATTTTAAATTCGGGTGTTTCAACTATGTTAAAAATTACAATGTATTTTCATGTTTAAAATTGCCTCTAAGAGAGGTGAATTTGGGTTAAAATTAGTGATTTTGAATTGAGTCAAATTTAGAGTAACCTAACTAATATCATAATATCGATTCATATAGATATAAAATAAAAGGTTCTTTATTGATTCAAAGAGCATAGCTATAGGATAGAGAAAGAGGAGAAAATCGAAGATTTCACTAATATAGAACCAGATAGAATTCAATTTGAGTTATAGTATTTGATTCAAAAATGATTTTGGTTTGAGCCAAGTAAAGGCAATTTTGGATTAAACTACAAAAGGCGATTTTGCATTCCAATACATTATCACCTCGCTTCTCCAAGAGGTAATTTTGGGTGTTATATTCCTAAGAATATTTTTCTAAGAAAGGCATTTTTGGAAATTTTTTTTTTTTACATTTTTCTTTCCTTTTCCCAAAGGAACCCCAATTTTCCTTTTGAGGTTCACTGCTTTATATTATTGTATTCGGTTGCCATATCCGTTTTTGATTAAACATTATCCTTTTTATTTTTTTTTCAAACATTATCGTATTTCAATTTCAATTTATTTGCAAAGATCCTTATAATCTAGCAGCATAAATGCTAGTAAAATAGTCTAAATTTGAATCTATCTCCTCCATTGCAATTAAAAAAAAAATCAATTTATTTACTATAATATAGGATGGAACATGTAAATTCACAAGGGTCTTTTGATATATAATTTTCCCTTTATTCTTTATTGATTTATTCTAATATGTTGCAAATGAATAGAAAAATTGCAACAACATATACTAACATATCATGTAATGGTTATGAAATCCCATAAATTTAGCTAATGAATAATTTTAGTTAGATAACCTTTCATAATATACAAAATAAGGAAAACCAATAATTGCTACTTTATCTAGTAATATTTCTAATAGAATTGCCACCTTCCCCACATGTTATGTGGAACCGAATATATATAGAAATATTGTTAAGATATCCAAAACATTCCATCTTTTTTACTACCTAAAAATGACTATATGACCATAATTTAGGGTAACCGAATGAGGAAAATTAAAATGTAGATTATAACAATAATGTATAAATTTTAAGCACATATTTTTTCTCTAAAATATTGTATTTGGGCTATATGTAAAATCTCATCTAAAAATACTATAGTTTAAATAATTAAAAGAGTTTGTTATTACAGATACTAATCAAACCTACTTTAGATAATTTCAACTAACTTAGCAAAAAGAGTGATTAACCCTTCAAAAATCCATACAAGTCATTTTTCCTTCTCTCTCTCGAGCTCATCATCACTTTCATTCTCTCTCTTTTATATTTCATTTTTCTCATTCAAATTTTATATCCTTGCATCTTTACTATTTCTTAACCAAATCAAAAAGCAAAGTTACATCACAACCCTTGCAAAAGAATGCTTCATACCTTACCCATCTTGATTAATAAAAGTTTAGTTTTGGTTTCTAGTTTAATAAAATACAAATGTAAAATATTAAAATTCAAAGTAATCATTGGACACTATGCACATCTCGATAAGTCTAGTGATTGGATTTCATAGTAATCTCGTTATTTCTCACAACTAGGTCAAAGTTGATATTTCCATCTTAAAAAGGACAATTAATGACATTTATAAATGTCACTAAACACAAAATAAACGTGGCTAAAAAAAATCTAACCACGTTTAATAATAGTAGCTAATACGTATCGTGAAAAAAGTGTATCACAAATTAGGTATCCAATATTAATAAAATAAACGTCAAATAAAAGTGTAAACGTGGCTAAAGTCCTATAATGCTTGACATTCAAATGTTGGTAAATCCAATTTATATGTAATGTTTAAGTATTGCAAAACCATGATTATGTATATTAGTTAGCATAATAAATCTGGCAAAAAAAGATATATTAATGATGTTTAAATTTTTAGCTAAGCCATTATTATTGATGGAAGTTATCCTATGAAAATTAAAGAACCCCATCTATAGATAGTTTTCATATGCTACCATTATACGTTATGGATTACCATGAAAAGTATCTAAAAGTTATAAAAGGATTTTATTAGCAACATTTAAATATCAATTGTTAACTAAACTTACAACATTTAAACATTGTTAAATTTAACCTATAAGCATGTTTAGATATTGCAAAATTACAATTATACATATTTCTAAGTTTTGAAAATATTTAAAAAGTAGGACATTAGCAATATTTAACTATTGTAAAAATAGCACATTCGTTAAGTTTAAGTACCGGCATTTAACTAAATTTGCAATGTTTAAGTGTACTAACTATGATAATATAGAAGTAAATATATTGACACATTCACATTACAAAAGTGTATATGCTTTCTTTTAAAACATTCAAATTTATTAACTCATATCCTCTATTTCACTAATGTTCTATTGAATACATTAAAAAACTATAAATATATTTCAACATAAATGATATTTCTGAAGTAAATAATATCAATTAAACCTGATAATTAATCATATCCTTTCATGTCCAGTTAAATGTAATGAGTATTTCAACATATTTAATGTAAATACAACAACACATGTATATTAAGAAATTCAAGTTTTCTCTCATTTCATCTCAAATATCAAATCAATTTGTCTAAAAACCTATCTATCTCATTAATTATCCTTATTATTACTTTCATTATCATCATAGTTGGATAAATATGACTAATAGACAATACCTTATACATTTTTAGTTCCTATTATACAATATGTAAACTCTAAATAATATATATATATACAATTATATTATAAAAAAAAAAACAAAGTACATGATAAAATATTATGAAAGATTTTTAATAATTTACTGAACCATTGGAAATGCCTCAACAAGTCGCACGATGGCTTAAGAAAGCTCAAATAGCTATAAAGCATTTATATTAAATCATGAAGTTTTGGTATTCTAATATAACTACAAGAAAGAAAGCAATTTTTTTTTTTTTGCTTAAATTACATAGTAAAATTATGTTAATACCCATGTTCATTTACTACACAAAATTATAAAGTATTCATCATAACTAATACAATAGAAGGATAATGGATATAGGTGCAACATAAAGAATGCGCACCCCAATAATTACAAGCACATATATTCTACAACATTCTAGATTATTCCTTTTTAACTGTTATCATATTTATACATACCTACATAACTCAACACTACATAATAACATGCTATAACACTATTACACTTAGAAAATTCCATTATAACAACAACAAAAAGAGAATTATACGTTTTCTTCCTCTTTTTACATGATACCCCCTTACACAACAAAAAACACACATTACCCCTATACAATTACACATATCACACAACTATAACAACTCATACTCCATAATGCATCTTAACATAACTACTACATCACCAAAACTCAACATACAGACACGATACACACTATAGGGGCTACTACGATACAGTACATACATACATACATACATACTTCTAGTTACAAAGTCCAGATTAAACTTACATCTTTAGCTCAGGCAATACAAAGGCTTTTTTCTCCTCAAAGCATTGCCAATCATTTGCATTGGTCATTAAACTTCCCCCTAGTTGTTCACATTGTTGTCTTTTTTCTTCAAGCTTTCCTTATGTCTCTTACTACACTGCTTTATCTTTTCAATGTAAATTTATTTTTGTGAAAGTTTCTTAATTGTTGGCGGTCCATATAATCTACCAGGATGATAGTCAATCATCGAATATATATCCACAAATTTGTTAACAACTATATGTGAAGGCTTAGGATTGTTAAAGGATTGAGATTCTTGATATATCTTGATACATACATATTCTATAATATTCTAGATTATTCCCTTTAACCGTGTCATGTTTATACTTGCTCACACCACTTAATACTACGTAATAACATACCATTAACAAGCGATGCACCTACATTGCATATATGAAAAAATCAAACGAGTGGAACTTATGATCTAATTATCTAATTATAGTTCTTTATCAAGCTGCAAGTTTTTATAATAAAAAAACATATAACAATTAAAATACTAATTATATGTCTTAATGCACACTTTCATATAGTGTTTTTTTTTTTCCTTTTTCCAACTATCATACTTATATAAAAAAATTCAATAACAATAACAAAAAGAGAGTCACACTTTTTCTCTCTTTCTATACAACATCTCCCTATACAATACACCACACATGTTGCCTCATACATCATACTCCATAACACACGTTAACATAACTATTATACCACCAAAATTCAACATACCTACATAACGCACTAAAATAACATCGCCTCTTATAACATAGCACAACTACATACATATATCTAGTTACGAAGTCTACATCAAATTTACAGTTTTAGTTTAGGCCTAGATAGGTCTCTTTCTTTTCAAAGTATTGTCAATAGTCATTTGTGTTGGTCATTAAACTTTTCCTCTAGTTATTTATGTTATTGTCTTTCTTCTTCGAGCTTTCCCTGTATCTCTTACAATACTGTTTCTATCTTTTCAATATAAATTTGTGTTGATGAAGGTTACTTAATTGCCGATGATCTATATCTGCTACTAAGATGATGATCAATCTTCAAGTTTGCACTTATAAATTTGTTAACTACCTCCTTAAAAGTTTTCGGATTGTCAAAAGATTAAGATTCATGATATATCTTAATAAATGCATATTCTATAATATTCTAAATTATTCCCTTTAATTGTTATCATATTTACCCTTACCTAAGCCACTCAATACAACACAATAACATACTGTAACTTGAATAAACTTACATAAAAAATTCAATTATGACTAGGGTTATATACGAGTTTAGTCGAAATGATACAATGCTATGCTTGAACTCGACTTAAATACAAAAACTCGAAGCTCAAACTTGATTTGAATTCGATCGAGTTTTAATTTATAAAACAAGAGCTCGGCTTGAAATAAAACTCAAATCTTTGAAGATATTATAAATTTAATTAAAATAGTAATAATATTTAAACTCGGCTCAAATTCAACTAATATTTAAACTCGATTCAAGTTCCATTAAGCTCACGAGCTTATCGAATCAAGTCTCACAAAGCTCGAGCTTAACTCGAAAAGTTACTTAAGTAACTCGAGCTCAACTCAACTAAGTTTAAGTAAATGTCGAGCTGAACTCAAGTAGCTTGTAAGTAGGCTTGTCTCACTTACACCCTTAATTATGACAATAACAAAAAGAGAGTTGCACCTTTTCTTCCTATTTCTAGATAACATCCCCCTACATAATACACTATACATGCCGCCCTTGCATAACACAACATACACTTGTACAACAACGTGTATTGCATAACTACAGTAACTCATACTCTACAAGCTATATTAGCATAACCACTGCACCACCAAAACCTAACACGCCTATACAATACATAAAAATAAGAGGAGCTCTTATAACACAGCACATACATACTTCAAGTTACAAAGTTTAGATCAAAGTTGCATCTTTAGCTTAGGCTATACATAGATCTCTTTTTTTTCAAAGCATTACCAATAGTCATTCATGTTGGTAACTTTCCCTCTAGTTGTTCACATTGTTGTTTTTCTTTTTCAAGCTTTGGTGCCTTTCATAATGTTACTTCTATCTTTTCGATATAAATTCATCTTTTTAAGGGTTTCTTAATTGTTGATTGATAGGCTCTGGGGTACCGACCTAGTCAAATGCTAAGTTTTGGGCTATAGTGGGAACCTACTCGTGAGTTATATATGTGCCAAAGATTTATTTGGAAGCTATACATGTATAGAAAACCTATGAATGAGCTTTTCATAGATAAAATCATCAAAGATATTTAGGTAAGCTTGGCTTGGCAAGGTCTGCTTAACTCGGGTGAGTCTACTTAGTTCAGTTGCTTTACTCTAATAAAGTCTTTAGGGTCTCCAATAGCTTATCAACCTAGTTCATTTGCTCTTGCCCGAATAGCTCATTTGACTATCTATTTTTACTTGTGTTGTTTGGACTTCCTGTTTTTTGTATTATTCCTAATTTACCCTCATGTTTATTTTTGTATTTACTGATATGCCACTAAGGCATCATTTTACTCATTTTATTTGCAAGTTTGCCATTATGTATAAATATGACACTTGTATAGGGTTTTAGACAAATGTTGACATATTAATGATAAACCATTGAATCTTTTCTTTTACAAAGCTTTTCTTTACCTACTATTATCAATCCCTTTAGCAAAAATTATAACGAACAACCTTATCACTTGGATCGATGAGTTGTAAGCCATGTAGGATCTTGTTGGTGTATCGTATTTAGCTAGGTAGCTCACGAATTTATTAAACTCCCTTTTATTTTCTTATTTTTATTTATTGTAGTGCTGTATCCGTGTGTATGATCTCAAAGATGCATCATCGGTAGTCTATATCCTTTGCCAAGATGATAGTCAATCATCAAATTTGTACCCATAAATTCATTATCTACCTCCTTTGAAGTCTTTAGATAATCAAATTATTAAGATTCTTGATACATGCATATTTTGTAATATTTTAGATTATTCCGTTTAATCATTATCACATTTATACCTGTTTACACCACTCAATACTATACACCAACATACTATGACACCACCATATGTATAAAAATTTCAATTACGACAACAATAAAAAGATAAAAGATAGTTATATCTTTTCTTCTTCTTTCTACATAACAACCTCCTACAAAACACACTACATACCTTACCCCTATACAATACCACACACCCTTATACAATAGCATATATTGCACAACTATAACTCGTACTCTACAATACACATTAACATAACTATTACACCAACAAGAAACCCAACACACCCACATAACATAAATATATAACAAAGGCTCTTATAACAGAGTGCGTGCACACACTTTTAGTTATGAAGTCTAAATCAAACTTACATTTTTAGCTTTAGCCATACATAAGTCTCTTTCTTTTTAAAGCATGGCCAATAGTCATTTACATCGATCATTAAGCTTTCCTTTTAATCGTTCATATTGTTGTCTTTCTTCTTCAAGTTTTTCCTATGTCTCTCATAACACTGCTTCCATCTCTTTGATATAAGTTCTTCTTTTGTGAAGGTTTCTTAATTACTTGTAGTCTATATCCTCTACCAGGATGATAGTCAATTATCGAATTTGCATCCATAAGTTCATTAACTACCTCCTTTGAAGTTTTTTGATTATCAAAGGATTAAGATACTTGATACATATTAACTATCTTCTCACAAATTAGCAAGAACAAAAGCATATGCTATAAATAGTGCATGATATGTTTTACAATGTGCTTAATTTTGGAATAACTTATAAACATACATAATCCTTCATATCTTGTTGAGAAATCCTGTCACCACTACCATTAGGCTTCAGGCCATAATATTTAGGTTTGCTCAAAGAACTCTATTGCATTAGATAGTTGGTGATTTATCTCAATCTAATTAGATGTATAATATAAAGTTAAGGACTTAATCAACTTTAGATACTTAAATTATCTAACATACTTATTCATTCCTTCTACTCCTAAACGATCTTGATCCATACCTATGTAAATATTTTATATTATTGCATACAGCTTTTGCATTCATCGACTTAGTCCTCTATTTTTTGAAAACATTAACAAGTTAAAGAAATCAACTTGAAACCTAAGAAAAATGAGTCCAATTAGAGTTTAGCTTTCTAGATGGATCTTAAGATTCCAAAATCTCTTTTCTTTCTATAATTTATCTCTTCCATCACTTTGTTATCTTTCTCCAATCATCATCGATTAAACTCATAGGTTAAGCTGTATCACCAATTCTCATCCACAAATTTTTAGTTTTGCATCAATGATTTCTATGGATGTTTTCCATCCATCAATCAATAGTATGGAATTTTTTAGGATTGTTCATGATATCATAATATTCATATTAGTCTATACATGAATGAGACGATTAAATTATAAAAGAGGATAGAAATTTCATAATATATAATTGCCATGTAAATTGGTAATAATCATTGAAACTATATACTCATTTTGGCAGTGGAAACAATTAGCAATAAAGACAAATTAACCATATAATTGAAAAAATGTAACAACCAAAGAGATAAAGAGGAAAAAAAGAGAGAGAGAGCATAATACACAAGCATAACTTCATCATCATAATCCTCCTAATGGTAAGGTTTAATGTCCAAAATAGGATTCCAAATGAAATACACAAGTCTAGGCAATAAATACCATAAGAATTGCTACCAAGACTTGTTTATTTTATTAACAAAGCTTCACCATCACAAGTAAATCAGCAAAATCATGACATGGGGAGGTTGTAACACTAAGAAATACCCCATGTGTGCTGCAGAAATGCTAAGATCAAGTAATATATGGGGAAGCAAACCAAGTATAACAAACACATGTCCATAACGAAATAGTTTTTCTTTCAGATAAGTATGCCCATTGTAACATCTTGCTAAAGAGACACAATATTAAGAACTACCATGAAAGTTCTTAAAAAACAATACACTAACATCATATGAAGAGAGGTTGAAAAAGATTACGTAATTGTGTAACTTTTTGAACAATTTATCAAATATGAAATAAAAAACTATTGTACCATAAAATAGTCATGAGTACACTATGGATAAATAAGAATAACATAATAATCAAAATAAATACATGATATTAAATAAGGATAAAGTACAAAGAAGTGTCTGAACTTTTGATTTCGGGTACTTTACTGCCTATACTTTCAAAAGTAACATTTGAATGCTGAAGAATTAAGAAATTGTTCAAATTAGTATCTATTAATTAGCATACTTTAGTGGAACTAGCATGATTGATGTTTATGTGCAATCTTGTAAAATAAACCTCTGATTAGGCATCCAAGCTGCAATGGGTTTTTCTTTACACAGGCCTCCTATTTTTTTACATAGTAGGCATTTTTGGCTCCATTCTTATTCTACTCATTAGTACATTTAACTATCTATGTATTCCCTCACTCCCCTTCATAACTCACGCTTAATCCCCACATTTGGTTATTAGTCTGCCCAAATAACAACTGCTATTAATAGGTTTAGTATGTATCTGTAAATGCATAACAACAAATGTTTAATGTTCATTAACAATATATAATGCATGCAAAAATTGAGATGAATAATAAAATCTGTATCCTTTGGAGTTTTTAACATACCTAATAAAATACCCACTTATTGTCCTTAGGTTTATTTATTTATTTATTTTTATTGTAGGTTGTAAACTCTTACTTCAAATTAGTATCCCTAAATGCGTATATGTTGTAAACTCGATTTCCAACCCTTAAAGAACTCAAATGTCATTTTAGGTACAGCTTTGGTTAGAACTCGATTCAATATATACACTATTGTTTTAAGAGCTTCAATCCACAAGGATTTAGGCAGCTTATAACTACTAAGCATACTTTACACCATGTCCATTAATGTCCGATTTCTCTTTTCTACTACACCATTTTGGTTTGGAGATCTAGGCATGGTGTATTGGGTAACTATCCTATGCTCTTGAAGGAATCTTGGAAAAAGATCAAGGGCTTATCCATCCTCGGTATATTTACCATAATATTCTCTACCTCCATCTGATCTCATGATCTTTATTTACTTTCCGTATTGTTTCTCAACTTTTGCTTTGAACATTTTAAAGGTATCTAATGCCTCATTTTTGTTATGAAGTAAGTAGAGAAACATAAATCGTGAATAGTCATCTATAAAAGAGATGAAGAACTTTTGACCATATATGTCCCTATCTGGACAACAAATATTCGTATGTATGATCTCTAATAGGTTAACTCCTCTTAGCACCTTTCTTTAGCTTATTAATTTGATTTTCCTTTATGCAATCTACATAAGTATCAAAATCGGTATAATCTAGAGTACAAAGTACTCCATCATTCACCAATCTTTTTATCCTTTCAATAGATATATAGCCTAATCTATGGTACCACAACATAGAAGACTTTTCATTTATAATACATCTTTTAATACCAACTTGAACGTGAATAACATTTTGCAAATTAATTTAGTAAAGTCCATTAACACTTATGCCATCTCTAACAAGTTTTAATGTGAGAAATATCTTTAAAGAAGTATCCATTGTAAAAGAAAAACCCAAAGGTATAAGTCTTACAATCGAAATCAAATTGCTAGAAAAAATTGGTACATAAAATGTCCTTTCTAAATCTAAAACAAAACCAAAACCTAAAATTAAATAGTATGTTCCAATTGCTTCCATATGTGAAGACATCTTGTTTCCTAAATAGATGTATTGCTCACTTCCCACTAGCTTCCTTTAGTTTAGAAAGCCTTACAAGGTATTTGCAACATGGATTGTAGAACCAGAATTAATCCATCGAGTGTTATGACAAACACCAACTATATTAATTCATAACAAACAAGTGAGATGGAAGTATCTTTCTTCTCAAGCCAAGCCTTATATTTGGCATAATCCTTCTTTATGTGCCCTTTCTTTTTGTAGAAGAAACAAGTAGATTCCTTTTTGATGTCATCTTGAGCAGGTATTTTAGCCTTCCTTTTTGGTTTGACTTACATCTTATTCTTTCCTTGTATTACCATATGTGCACTTTCTTTCATTTTCATAAGTAACCTTCCTTCCTCTTGTATATACATGGTCAGAAGTTCATTAATTGACCATTTATCCTTATCTATATTATAAAAAATTTTAAAAGGACCATATTGAGGTGAAAGGGAATTTAGAATGAAGTGCATAAGGAAAGATTGAAATATCTCAACTTTAAGAGCAATGTCCCTTATCTGCATAATATGCTTACGTACACCTCTCACACCGGTAAGCTTTATTGATGATAACTTGACCATTAAGGTGCTAGCAAGGATCTTATTTGAAGACTCAAATTGTTCGTTAATAGCCTTCAACAAATTGTTGACATTGTTACACTCCCTAATTGAACCATGAATGCTAGCATTAATTTTTGTTTTTTATAATCATCATATTGAGGTGATTAGATTGCTCTCAACGTTCATATAGAGCAATTTCAACTGAAGTACTAGCGTCAATAACAGTAGGTGGTTCATCTTTCCTTACAGCATAATCAATTTCCATGTACCCTAATTGAAGAATAATTTTGTTCTTCCATATCTTATAATTATCACAATTCAAATTGGGAATTTCACATTTAATATTAGAAGAATTCACAGGTTGCAATACTGCATAAAATAACAAACATGTTTGTTTTACTTTAGTTGAGGCAAATAAACAAAAATCATGTTTTACCAATGTAAAAACATGTACAAAATTATTTAAATTTATGAATCATGTAACGAATAAAATTGCTTATGGGCTAAGTTATATTTAAAGATTCATAAATACACTTTATGATGAGACTAACAAACTATGTTTCTTTTCTTAATCCTCGTAGGAAAATTAAGAAAAATAATCCATTAGTTTATCCTTGATTAATCATAAAAATATAATAAACATTCCTCTGGGATAAAATTTATTATATTTAATATGACTAATAATAATCGATATCATTTACTATATGTAATCAAATATACTTGATATATAATTTTATAATTAAAGATGCTATGGCTACTCTTTTGATTAATAAAATTATATCAATTGATCACATGACATCTCCATGTATATATATATACATACATATCTTATGAACAAAGTTAAAAAAAAATTGTCCATCTTAAATATGACATCATTCACATTATATCAATAATCATAATTATTATGACACCACATGAATTATCATTAAACCCTTACTTATAATGTTGAATTCTGGAAATATCCAGTGCCATCGCCAAAACCGTAAAATATATTCCAATATCAACATTACAACACCATAATCGGAAATATAGCTATTGAATTCAATATTGCAAATCCATGGTTGAAATCTAGAAATATCCATTTGAATCCATATTGAAAAATTAAATTAATATGAAGACATGTGGAAAACGATGAAGGAATCTCTATGGCCGATCCCCATAGCATCTAAATCCACGATGGAAACTACAACTAAAGTGGAGAAGAATTCAAGTAGATTTTGGCTAGATTAATTTTTAGACGAAAATCATCCATCATAAAAAAAAAAAACTTATAATTTCTTTAATTCTAGAAATCCTAATCCTTAATTGATTCAACGTATGGGAGGTTTTGATGTGAAATTACTAATCAGAAAGGAGCTTAAATGGACACACTTAATGTCGAACCATGAGAAGTTGTCGATTCCACTAGGTTTGTTGCTAATACTAAACTTCCTCAGTAAGGAAGAGATGGATAGTATCCAAAGCGAAGTCTTGGTTGTCTCTCTAGTTAATCCTTGTCTCAATTTGATTGAAGGTTTGAATTTTAAAAGGTGAAACATAGGTAATTCCTTCATACTCTTTATACAATTTGATCGAAGGTTTGAATTTTAAAAGGTGAAACATAGGTAATTCCTTCATACTCTTTATACAAATTATTATATTACTGGACCAAAACATGAATTTTACGTATAATAGCATATTTAAGATTTAAACCCATTTAATGAGAGAAAATACTAATCAAGGCAAAGATGAAAATTGCTTTGATACCAACTATCGGATTAAATATCTTTGTTTATATACCAAATCATGCATAAAATTAGTACGGTAGAATATAATCGACATATCTCCGATCATTAATTATTCAATTTTCTCTTAAAATTATCTTGGTTTTGGAACTTGGATACTTATAACCCTTGGATCAACTCGCTTGATGATGTATTGTTTTTTTAGAGTTTTGAGTGTACGAAGGTTAGGGATCTAAATAGCTTTTATTCATACATATAGTCCTTTCATCAAAGACTACTAAAAAAAAAAAAACTCTAAACTGACTTGGTTCATAAAAAAATATGTAGTCTACAATAAGATAATGGGTTTGCACCTTATGTAACTATTTTATGTATTTTATATAAATAAATTACTTGAATATAAATATGTATGATGAGGTAAACTTTTCTTTCTCCTTCTTCCTTTTCATAATTTTGTGTAAATATGTATATACTTGGTTTGTATTTGTTGGGTGTTTGTTAAGATGAAACATAGCTTACAAATAAGGTTAGTTGATTGTATAGATGTATTAGGGTTTGCCTAAATTTTGTACATAATAGAATGTTTTAATGGATTGCTTCTATAATCTAAATTGTGTGGATTTATATTACGTTTAATACGTAGGAATAGTTTAGAATGGGATGGAATGTAATGTAATGAAATGAAATAAATAGGAATGGAATGTGGGTCAAAATAATAAATCATTACCTATGTTTTGAAATGGCCATGAAATGACACTAAATGTGTAAATAATATTAATTTTCGAAAATACCCTCAATTATTTTATATCATAATTTATTTGAAG
Organism: Lumnitzera littorea; assembly: GCA_024138015.1. NCBI lineage: Eukaryota > Viridiplantae > Streptophyta > Magnoliopsida > Myrtales > Combretaceae > Lumnitzera > Lumnitzera littorea. The sequence goes on along the minus strand of JAMXBB010000001.1, from coordinate 10,844,291 downwards.
GTTAAATAAGTAATTTTAAGTTAATGTAATTACTAAGGGTGAAATAGAATTGTAATTTTCCTTTTAGCTGAAATTGTTAATTATATAGAATTGTAATTCTGGTTTCAAAATTTACTTTCAAACCTAGAATTGACAATTCAATTATGGTTTATTCTTACATACCAAACATGATGTTAGGGTTTTATGTACTTGGTAAAATTATTAAACTTAGATTTAAAAATGATATTGTTACCTTAAGTACTCTTGCTATCGTGGTTTTAAGTTTCTTATTCACCCCTGTTAATTTTATTTTCTTTGTCTTAGTTTTAGATTTATTGCATATTCTCTATACAACTCTACTACTATGGGTATTCTGAAATGTTTTTTTTTTTTTATTGAAGTGAGCATTAAGAGATAATGATTAAATACATGTAAACATATATACGTAGAATAAGTAAGTTGGCTATACCTTAAGATAATAAATTTCTCATTTTTTATTTTGTTTCATGATCCATGGTTTGATGTTTATGTATGGGAATTAAAGTTTCAAACTTTTTATTTTTAATTTTGTTATCATATGTTTAGATAAGCTTATGTTTTAAATGATTGTATTGGTATTGATGGTGTAAATTGTTATCCCAATATAAATCACTGGAGGAGAAAACTAAGAATTTGAAAAGATTTTAATAAACTAACTTTGGATCTTACATAATTCCATAAATCCATTAAATGTTTGGTATCTATTTAGTTAGTTTGTTTATTTTAGATTATGTTTTATTTGACATAGAGATTTGAAAACCCCCAAGCTTGTAAACTAGTTTATTTATAATCTCTAATCTCGATCATTTTATCGGGAAAAGCAAATTCTTGAGAGGAACATGTGAACATTATTTAATATGGAGTTCATGTACAGTATTGGTTCTTTATTGCATTATTTACATTAGTTTTTAGTAGCTCCAAAAAGATACTTACATAATCCTATAGAATAGTAAAATTCATCAATAATATTGTGTCCTATTTTCAGGGACTATTAAATGGGCAGTTAATGCCATCACATAGTTTTTACGCTATGTTTATTAATAGTATCCAAATTACATTAACTCGTACTAATTAACTTTCACTAAGGAAAGAATTATAGATAAATTTTCTTGTATTGTTATATTGTATTATGCTATCTCTCGTGTCTAGTATGTAGGAGATACAACATTGTTCAACTCAGCATCAAGTGGGTTCAGGCACTTATTAGGGAACGTGATTGTGTTTAAAATTAAGAAATTTTTCTAATAGTTTTTGGCTTGAGTGTAGTGTTTAAGAAAATATTATATCATTTTATTTAAGTTGGTGTCTTGTATTAATATATTGGTTATGGTGCTATAGATGAAGTGAAAATTTTTTATCTTTAAATTGGATATAAATGTATACATATAAAGTCATATACCATTATTTTCTTATTGGCAGATTTTTTACATTTTAACAACTTGGAATCATGTAATAGAGAGCCTCAAAGCCAATTATTACATTTTGATTATAAAATTTCTATCTAATCATATAGAAAAAATTCTACATGTTTGTTATTTTTAGTATCTCTTGGATATAGGATTCAAAAAGTAGATGCGTTAATAGGTAGAAAAATTGTAAATATATATCTTTTACCATATCTCTTAAATAACTAATAAATTACCATAATAATCTCTTTATCACTATAAGTACAATATTGCGATGGTTAAGTTGTAACTTTTTCTGTCCCTCAATGCTACTATCGAATAACGAAACAAATATGTCTACAAATGTATAAGTGCTTTCTCTATTTGCAAAGGTTTTTTTTTTTTTAATTAATAGTTTATACCATGTTTGATGACTTCTGTATCATTGGAGTTACCTATTTTGCAGTATATTTTTTAGTGATTTCTTTATTATAGTTATGAAAAGGTGTGACTATATATATATATATACATATACATACATACATATATATATATATATATATATATATGTAGCACCTATATTTTTGGAAAAGATATGAAAATTCAATATTGCTTTAACATTAAGAAAGGACATATACCCATAGAAAATATAGGATGTCATATGAAATTTTGATTCGTGTTCTTAAAAGAAGATTTTTGTTGGATGACTTATATATTTAAATTGTTAGTACTTATTTTGAAGTAACTAAGTGTATTGTGGCTTTTGAAGAAGATTTGATGACAAAATGCAAAGTTCATTCACTTTATGATAGACCATCTAGTTGTGTAGATATTATAAATTGTTCCTTAAGAGTATATGAAGTTAGTATATATTATTCAAACTTATTGCTAGTCAATTATAGATAAATATATCATATGCATTATGTTTTAATTCTTTGTATAGTTTTAGAGTTTAATATTTTAAATCCTCTGTACTTTGATTTTTTATAGGAGAATATTGTTTTGCATTTTCTTGTAATAATTTCCTACCAGTTGAGAGCTCATAGAAGTAAGATATGCAGACAAAGATATGAAAATCTCTAACTTATCTTTATCTTTTTCTTTTCTTTTCCTTTTGCAATTAGGAAATTAGTTCTATATTATTTATCACACTTTATTTATTGATGAGGTATGTCATGCAACCTATAAGTTGATATATTAACTGAAGTGTTTCATTATCCTTTTTAGCAAAGAACAACGTGAAGATTTAATAGTAGTAAGTATTTGATTCTTCAATGACTACTACATTGACCACTAAAAAAGAATCGGTAACCTTAATTTTTTTTTTCTCACCTTTTATTTTATTTTTAATATCACGATGTATATAAAATTTGCCGTTACATTGAAAGACATGCGGAGGGCTCAATGCCACAAAATTAGTGCAACTTGTTTGTTCTCATCGAGTTGCCTATTGCACATGAATAAACGAAACTATCAATCATGGACATATGAATTATTGCTAAAAGAAGATAGACCAACAGAGGAATTTTATTAAATGATGGAGGAAACAAATTGTTTCTTTGCATTTACAGATATAAATGATCCCTAAAACTTGAAAATATACCGACATTCATCATCTCAATGGCATATCAAGACTTGGTTGAAGAAGAACACTCAGTTATATTATAGAGTAATTGTTTGTTTTTCGCCCTCGTAAAAGGGGTAAGGGGAAAGGTGGTGGTTGTGGAAAGTAAGGTCACCAATTTTGTGAGAAAAGTAAACTTGTTTGGCTCTATTATATAACGGAATACTAAATAAGTGTTCTATACTGTTCAATATTATCTTATTATTTGAGATTTTATTTTCATATAGTATTTTGGATTATGAGTTCAATATGCGGGTAGTATTGTTATATATTTATATGTTAAATAACTGTTTGTTTTTTCATGGCAGTTAAAATTACAAGCAAATGCTTATTACCCATTGTCAAGATTAAAGGTGAACTAACTGTTATCCATTCACAGGTTAGGTAATAAAATATCAATTACTAAATCCATCTAATTATGTTGCCTATTAGTCAATCATTTTCCGTTATGTTGCCTTTGTTTGCTTTTGCCTTTAGTGATGTTCCCTTTATTGGTTTGATATGATAAGTTGTTCTGGACTCATTTTGCTTGTGATGTTAAGGGGACTGTTTCTTTGTTCCCTATGTAAATACAACATTATAGTATGGAGCTAAATTGAAATGAAGAATGATAATTGTGTTGCTTGCTAATCATTGATTTTCAATTACATTGTACTCTTGATAACTTATACCAAGTTTAACTAGATAACCTGTTATAGTGGTGATAATAGACCTTACATTTAAATGAGCTCTTGAACTAATATGATCCATTGGTACTTTATATCCAAGGGTACTTTCATTTACTGGTATTATGGCTAGATTGTCTAAAAGCCTATATCATATCAATATTATTGAACCTAAATTTAATGCTCATTTATTGGTATTATGGCCAAATTGTGTAAAAGGCTCTATCATGTCACTATTATTAACCTAAATTTAGTAAAAGTGTATACACTATTGTCTTAGTTATATTTATTATAAACAACTTATTTATGATTTGCTTTGTAACTATGGCATGTTACGAAAATTTTTGCCTGATTACTTAGAAATAACTCCCTTACTAATAAAATAATCATCTAAATCTATATGCATGCTTACAGTATTTTAACAAGTAATTTGTTTTCTTGCTATATCCCTCACATTTCAAAACATCAAAGCATTGTCCACTTTGGATTTCATTTCTTATATATTGAGTTAAAGATAATTATACTCATTCTATTAATAAAAGTTTATCTAATATAGTGTGGAGAATATGTGACCTGATCGTACTTGGATGTATCATCAATTTAATAGTAATGGCCACGTGACTGAAGATTTTGTTAATAGAGTTGAATCATTTCTTGAATGTGTCTTCTCTAAAACCCAAATTGTTTCTCAAAACAAGATTCGATGTCCATGTTGTAAGTGCAAAAATATGAGGTTCTTCAATCGAGAAGAAGTGGAATTTCTCCTTTACTAAAAAGGTCTTACTAAGCTATATACATGGTAGTACGTAATAGGAATCGGACTACTGGACCTTTGACCTATAACTGAGCCCAAGGTTTAGAAGGAATAACAAGGCAAATCCTCTTGTTCGAACCAACTTCTGTCGAAGCCGAGTTGATCATTGCTGTTAACCAACTTCTTATGCCAAGTCGAGTAACCAGACATCTCTCGAAAGTTATGTGTCGATTGGATGAATGCTCTATTGACAGCCCTACCTCTTATACACACTTACTTGGCTATGACTGAGCCGATCCTTGGCTTGGCAACATTGGTGTTGAGAAGCTGAAAGCTCTAGCATATATCCACAGGCACTTATTCTCGGACAGGTCCAAGTTTAATCGGTACCTCTACTCAACACCCCTGCTCGCCTCTCCATCCTAATTGTAATATTTTGTCTGTTTTTACCTAAAGTATCCCAATAAGCTGTTACTACGTATCTAGTCCTATATGAAGGAATCTGCTACATTGATTATTATTTTTCTTTAAATATTCGTTTTTACCCTTTGTATTCCTTATACATTACTTTTTTTAGACATTACCCTTTTTGTCTTTTTTCATTTTAAGTAGGTTTCCCTAATTTCTCCGGTATAAATACCTACTGTATATGAAGCTGCAAGGGATACATAACGTCTCATCATTAATATATCGAATATACTTCTTGTGAACATTACTCTCTTAACTTGTTTACTTACTTCACTCTTATCCTAACTCTTAAGCAATGTTAGGTGGCGAATAACCTCATCGAACCACCTCGTGCATCATATCAAGTTGTGCCATAAGTCCTCGAAAGTCCCATTGGTGCGTCATACCTTGTGGAGTGATTCGTGGTTTTGCTTATTTACTTTTCCACTTATTGCACTACTTTCCATCTCGTTCTTTAAGCTTTTGGCAAGCTTGGATCCACCACTACGATCGACCTTGTCTGTTCTTAGTCTCAGTCCCCATCATCTTGGTATCAGAGTAGATGTTTCGTTTGGGTAAGTTCTATTTGTGTTTTGTGAAGTAATGTTTGCTGTACTAATATGTCAAAGTTGTAAAGAGAATCACTAAAGTGTTTGAGTAAGTAATAAAGTGTAGTAGTTTGTTCTCGAGTATACTTTGTTTTGCCATGTTTTGGACATCTGAAAATAGAGCAAGTTTCTGTGTAGTGATTTGTTAACTGGTATAGTTATAGTGTTTACAGGTTAACTAGACATTTGCATAGAGAGTGTGCATCTTGTTTAGTTTAGACAAATAGTGTCAATTGTATCTTGGATTCGAACCTTGACACCTAAAATTGTTGAAGAAAATGACAGATTCAGGTGTTAATATTGGTATTGGGGATGATAATAGCAGTGTTATCTATCATGGCTGATAGCCTTAAGGTACCCCTAAAAGTACAAACAATAGACTTGATGAGGTGGCTAACCTCTTAGCCGACCTGACAAGAATTGTTTATGCAATGGCCTATCGATTTGTTGAGGCTATACAAAATATTCCATAGGCTGCCTGACCTGTTAGGAGACAGAACCCAGCTTAACAAGTTCGAAGTAGAGGAGTATGATGACGAGTGAGAAGGAGGATTGACTTAGGAGATCTAGATGGTGATGGAGAACAAGAGTTTGAAGAAGAAAAGAGAGCTCGAGCATCTTGAGTTGTCGACCGTGTGAAGCTTCAGATTCTAAGCTTCAATGGGTAAGGAAGTGCAAATGATTATTTAGATTGGGAGGAGAAGGTTGAACACGTTTTTTATTATTACTAATATGAGGATCAAGAGAAAGTGAGGATTCCTGCTGTTGAATTCTCAAGTTATGTCGCAATGTGGTGGAAAAACTTCCAAATCATAAGGAGATAAGAAAGATATAGAGAGGTAAGTACTTAGCTCGAGATGAGGATGATACTTAGAAATAGATTTGTGCCAGATACATATGTACAAGACACTTTTGCTCAACTTCAAGAGTTGAGACAAGAAGCTAAACTGTTGATGAATACATTTAGAAATTTCAAATACTCATGATTCGCTGTGAAATAGAAGAGTCATCGGCATGAGTAGTATCCAAATTCCTTACTTGATTAAGAAGTGATATATGAGACATTATGGAACTTAAGCAATTTACTACAGTGAATGAGGCTATAAGAATAGCCTAACAGGTGGAAAGATAGAAGAGAAGTAGAATATTGACCTGACCCTTGACGAGCTGACCTAATTAGTCGAGCCGACCTATTTAAGGTGGTTACCGAGTCGATCAGGAAGACAAATGCCAGGGTCGAACACAAGGGACGACTTGATGGTGATGTGTTAACGTGAACATATGAGAAGGGATAAGGATTTGAGAGGAAGACAAGCCAGATCAAATGTTTCAAATACTAAGGATTTGGGTATATGGCTGCTTAGTATACAAACCGACAAACTATGAATATTAAGGGAGATGTCCTTAAGCTCGAAGTGAATAGTATTAATGAGGAACCCAAGGAAGAGGTTATTCTTGAGAAGGAAACCACTTAAGAGGATGAATTGGTCAAGGAATATGCACTCGCCGAGGACTTAGATAAGTTGACTCTAGTTGCTTGATGTGTAATGAGTTTGGAGCCTCACCCTTGGAGGAGTAAAGGGAGAACTTATTCCACATTACTTAAAAAGTGAATGATCAGGTGTGTGCACTCATAGTGGGTAGAGGGAGCTGCATTAATATGGCATCTATTGACATGATCAAGAAGCTAAAGTTGTCGACTATCATGATTCCACATTACTTATAAATTAATCTAGGCTTAGTTAGTGATTAAATAATGTTTAATGTGTATACATGATAAAAAAATCAAATTAGCTAAGCTAGCAAGGATATATGGGGAAAAGCTTAGAGACTCGAGTTTAATTCCATCTAGGCATAAAAGTACCTTTTACTCTTTTTTGAAAAAAAAAAAGATGAAGGAGAAGAAAAGATGAAACAAAAAAAAAAAAGACGAAACAACAAAAAAAAAAAGGGAAATAGGGTCAAGATAGGGCGTGCTATGTATGCCCATTAAATTTACAAGTCATGCGTACAAGTACTTGGCACATGACTTGCACCCCCTTGTCTATCCTCTTGTGAATTGCAAATTACAGTAAGAAAAGAAAAAAAAAAAGAACAAGCGACCCCTTCACTTCTTGATCCGATTGAGCTATTTTTTTTTTTTTTTGCGAAATTTTATCAAATCAATTACAAGAATTAGACAAGCACTTGAGATGGTTTGCATCGAGCCTAAAAACTTGTCTACATTCATGCATTAAAGGGGTCAAAATCGATCAAGAAATTAGAAAAAAGCTTAATTACCCATTAATGCAAAACTTTGATTTTAGGTAGTTTAATGGTCTTTCTAAGTATGTTTTGAGCTCTCCAAGTATAAACAAAGGTCTCCACTCTTCGTTTCATCATCAACTTTCACTAAAAAACTACCACATAAGCTCCAATTCGTAGTTTCTCACTCTAAACTCTAACACAAAGCACTTTCTCTCTTTAGAAAACTTCATTTTTTGATAATTTTCGAAGCAAACAATCACCACCATTAGCTTCGTTGGCCTCAAAAACCCCATAAACCACATCTCACTTGCTTCCAACAACCACCAAACGAGCTCCACCACCGCCTCAAAATTCGTTATCCACAAGCGACCTCCCTAAGACACTACCAAAACCACCTTCTTTTGTAAAAATAACATCACTAACGCTTTCCTTACCCTCGAAAACCTTAGGATTGACATCTTATCTACTTGAAACGGCCTTTGTAACAGCTTGAACAAGCCATCGCAATTGTACTCGATCTCATCTGAACTAACCTAACCAACTCCGATTCGAACCGACTTAAAGCCAACCTATTCACCTTGCTCTTTTGGTCCGATTTGGCTATATTCTTTGTTTGTTTATTTTGTTTTATTATTTTTATTTTACTTGTATACTTAAATGTAAATGTAATAAAAAAAAAAAGAGATAGAATAGCTTAGCTTGTTAATTATTTAAAACTTAAACAAAAAAAATGATAAAATAAAAGAAAATTTAAAAAATGATAAGAATAAAAAAAATAATGTTTTATATATTAGAAAAGCCACTTTTCAAATAAATAAAATAAATCAACTCGTTTTCTAAATTAGGGCTTTAGAATTTTCAAAAAATAAACAAACTAAATTTAAGGCTCTTTAGAAAATTTTCCTTAAATAAACTAAATCAAATAAAAAAACCTAAACCCGACCATTTTCTCAAAGTAAAAATAACCAATCCGTTAATATTTTCAAAACGAATTACGGAAGTCTAGTATCAAATAGTGGATACATAGACACCTGTATGTAGACAATCGTACATATGGGACGACTTAAAATATGGAAAAGAAATTATTTCCCCCCTTTAGTAGATAATTCTTTAAATTCTTATTTTTTATAAATAGATATAATTTTAGTTATCACTTGTAAATAGATATTATTGGAAGGGTATTTGAAAAGTAAAATTAAATTTGGAAAGTTAATAGTAGTATTCGTAAGGGTTTAAAAGAGTAGTCTTCAAATTCAGATCTTTGGTTTTTTTTTTTTAAACTATTTTAAAAATTGGTTTTATCAAAAGACCGGTAGCTAAGTTATAACCAATCCACCCAATTGATTATAACTTAACTATTTTTCTTAACTCCAGTCGGGTGGCGACTCTAAACAACTTTTAAAAGAAAAACCAATTTTCTTTTTCTTTAACTCTTAGTCAGCAACCAATATTAAATAGGTTAGGGTCTAATATTGGTGGGGTAAAGGAAATTTTTAATAAATCGAAAAGAATTAGGCTCGACAAAGTTGTATTAGCTAAATGAGAAATGAGCGTTACATATCACTTAGCAAGCGTTACTGTCGATCTCTATCGAAAATTATTCCGACAAAATCCTTGTGACATATTACTCATGTGTACATCACATGTGTTGCTTGATCGACCTTGGCTTTTCGACCAAAGAGTTATATACGATAGACTTAGCAACCAAGAGGGTGGACTAATGAGCCCAAGGCTTAGAAGGACTAACGAGGTGAATCTTCATGTTCTAACTGACTTCTGTTGAGGTCGAGCTAATCTTTGTTGCTGATTAACTTCTTATGTCGAGTCGAATAACTATACATCTTTTGAAAGTTGTGTGTTGACTAGATGAATACTTTACCGATAGTTCGACCTCTCATACATACTTGCTTGGCCATGACCGAGCCAACCCCCAACTCGGCAACATTGGTGTTGAGAAGTCAAGAGCTGCAGCATATATTTGCAAACACTTCTTCTCGGATGGGTTCAAGTTTGACCGGTACCTTTGCTCAACACCCCTTCTTGACCTTCCATCCTCACCGTACTATTTTTTCTATTTCTACGAAAAGCATCCCTAATAAGCTATTGCTACCTATCCTAGTCCTACATGAAGGAATCTGTTGCACCAATCATTATTTTTCTTTAAATATTTGTTTTACCCTTTGTATTCCTTATATATTGCTTCTTTTGGCATTATCCTTTTGTCTTTTTCCATTTTAGGTTGATTGTTCTAATTTCTTGAGTATAAATACCCATTGTACATGTAGTTGCAGGGGATACACAACATCACAACATCTCATTATCAATATACCAAATATACTTCTTGTGAACATTGCTCCCTTAGCTTGTTTACTTACTTCACTTTTATTTTAACCCTTAAGTAGGGTTAGGTGGTGAATAACTTCATTAGATCACTTCGTGCATCATATCGAATTGTATTATGAGTTTTTGAAAGTTTTATTGGTGCATCATATCCTATAAAGTTGTTCGTAGGTTTGCTTATTTACTTTTCCAATTGTTGCACTACTTTCAATCTCGTTCTTTAAGCTTTCGGCAAGCTTGGATCCACCATTGCAACCGACCTTGTTTGTTCTTGGTCTCGGTCCCCATCATATATGCTTATCCCTTTTTGATTTTTAGAGCCCTATAATCTTAAGTAAATAAGTAAAAGAAACTTGTATCTTATAAATTCTCTTGAAAATTTAAAATTGCTAAAGGTATAAATAAGGATAAAATGATAAAAACTGATTGGTATGGATTAATCTCAGTTCCTCAGAAGAGAGAGACTCTTTTCTACTACAATTTGTGGAAAAAAGAAACATATGAGAAAAAAAAAATTGATATAGATTGACCTTGGTCCCTCAAAAGAGTAAGGTTCTTTCCTACTATCAATATAAAATTAAAAAGAACTAAATCAATAAGGATCGACTTTGGTCCCTTAGAATATTAAGGTGCTTTTTTTGTTGTTAATAAGCTTTGTAATTAATTAAGTTAAATAGCATGTGTGAGGGGATTGAGTAGAGGATGAGTAGATACAACATGCATTTACCCTTGATTATAGTTGATGTGAAAAGTGGCTAAGGACAAATGAGGTCGGTTGAATGTATGGGTCCAAGCTTACTGAAAGCTTGAAGGAGGTGATGGGATTGTATGAAAATAGTAAAAGTAAAGTAAGCAAACTCATGAACAGCTATGAGAATATGATGCACCAAAGAACTTTTGAGAACTTATGATACAACTTAATATGACGCATGAGATGGTCCAATGAGGTTACTCTCTGCTTAGCCTTACTTAAAGGTTATGATGAGAGTGCAAAGAGTAAACAGGCTAATGAGAGCAGTGTTCATAAAAGGGTATATTTAGTAGATTGAAGATAAGAGGATAATTGAATATGCAGCTACTTGTATAGTGGGTATTTATACTTAAAAAACTAGGGCGATTGCCTAAAATGAAAAAGACTAAAATGGAAATGTCTAAAAGAAGTAGTGGGCAAAGAGTAATAAAAGGGTACAAATGATAATTCAAGTAAATTGATAATTAGCGTTGCAGATTCCTTCACGTAGGTCTAGGATACATGGCAACAGCATATTGGGGATGCTTCTAGTAGAAACAGACAAAATAGTATGGTCATGATGGAGGGCCAAGTAGAGGTGCCGAGCAGAGGAGTTAGACAAACCTAGGCTTGTTTGAGAAGGAGTGGCTGTGGATATGTGTTAGAGCTCTTGACTTCTTAGCACCAATGTTGTTGATCTAAAGGTTGAATTGGTCAAAGCCGAGTAGGTATATGTAAGGGGCTAGGCAGTCAGTAAAGCATTCGACTAGTCAACACACGACTATTGAGAGATTTGTGATTACTCAACTCAACATAAATAGTTGTTTGGCAGGAAGGATCAACTTGACCTCGGTAGGGGTAGGTTAGAACAGGAGGATTCACCTCATTAGTCTTTCTAGATCTCGAGCTTGGTTATGGTTTAGAGGTCCGGTAGTTTGATTCCTATCAATAGTGCTTAGCGAAGTTAAGGAGAGATTTGTATACATTTTAGCTAAATGTAGGGGGAATGTGTATCATTTTTGCTTGATTATGTAAAATGGAACTAATTTGAGAGACAGTTTGTGGTTAAACAACATGATTAAACATTGATCTATAGGAATTAGTTAGTAAACTCTAGTATTTGTGCCTCGATTACATGGAAAAGTGAAAAAGGAAGAAAATTATGCAAGTTACTAATAATGTTTCAGAGATGCATCTACTTTGACCATACGATGTGTTAATACGAAATTTCTTCCAATATTTAAATAATAATAGGTAGATGTAATAGTCTTATCCCGATTTCTCAATCCTCATTAAGTTTGATTAATTTGCTTAGTGACAAGCAAATGTCTAAGTGTGGGGAAGATTTAAGAAGTATAATTTTACACTCATTTCTTGTATTATTTTCATAGTTATTATAAGTTACTTTAATATAATTTTGATTATTTTGCTACTAAATTAAGTCATTAATTAATTTCAAGGCTTAGATGGAGCAATAAAGTGAAAATGATGGAATTCATACGATTTTAGATGAGAATTTCACCAATTTTGTAGAATGGATTAAGTATAGAAAGCATTGGAGAGGATTTGTCCAAGAATTAAAAGACAAAGAAGACTATAGTTATAGTCCAAGGCCGTGTTCATTGGTCATATGAAGCCTACGTCTTTAATTTTCAATTAAATTTTGAAAAACTTTTCACCAAGTGCAAGATCACGACTGAACTCTTACAGCTACGATCTTTAGCCATGATCCTCACATAATTGGATTTAAGTCAATTTATTGAAAAATTTTTACAAGGAGCAATTCATGCCTTAACTCGATGCTTGTGGTTCGTGCCTATGGACATGCCATGCTTTATTAAACTTGCCATTTGAAGTTTGTTTTATTAAGACCATATAAATAGATGTCAAACATATGTACTTAAGGGAAGGGGAGGGGGTAGACACTAGAGAGAGGAGTAGAAGAGCTTCATAGTTTTTCTTAGGGTTTTTATTCATTTTATCATGGAAGTTATCATTTTTATCACGAATATAACATAGATTTGTAGAAATTTAAACTTGTAATTCTTGAGATAATATGTAGGGTACTCAATTGTAAGTTTTCTAATGAAATTCCTTTATTCTTGTTAATTCAATCATGCATTTTGTATTAATTAAGTTATTGTTTCTAGGGTATCAACTTAATTATTAGATCTTATGTATTGATGTCGCGAGACCAATACGTAAATAAATCTATTGTAATCGAAGGGATTTGCTATAGGCTTCACGATATGTTATATATATTTTTTAGAATTAATATTATTATATTATGTTGTTTACAGAATTCCCGTTTTTAATGCTATTTTAGTTTGTTTTATTGAAGAAGTGATTCAAATAGAATATAATTAAGATTAGGAATTAATAAAGAAGCAATTCTTATTAATTTAATAATTGAATTTCTTCGGTTAATAATAATAAGGAATATATTAAAAACCTTATGATTACTACATGTTAATCGCTTGGTGATTAAAGTCTAGTTATCGTTATTTAGGGTTTTTGTTAATTGTTCATATTGTTAAGCATTAGTTATCGATTAGTTCTCCTTTCTTTTAGATCACTTTAATCCTTTGTTTCATTATTACAATCATTATCTTCTTTTGAGTAGAGTAATTTAGTGCGAGTAGGTTTATGTATAGTCTTTGTGGAAATGACAACCTTCGACTTTTGCGTCCTTTATACTATTACTTGACTGGTGCACTTACCTAAGCCCCATAAGAAGTTATGGTTTAAGACCTATTGTTGAGGAGAAGATATATTTGGATATTAAATTTGAATAGTTAAGGATACCTTAAACAAGTATGAAAGAAATCTTGAAATTCTTTAAAAGTATAAACTCTTTCTATAAGGAATAGAAGAGGAAAGTTGAGATAACACATATTATTGATAGCATGGAAAATTTGATGACAAAATAAGAAGAAGATTACAAAATTGGCTATTAGAAAAGATATAGCATTTGAGTGGCAAAAAAGAAAGATATAACATTTGAATATTGCATTCAAAGTCTATTTAAAGATTGAAGAATGAAGGGCAAAAGCACCCATGAACAACAATTGACAAACATGAGCTAGAAAAGTTTTTAAGAAAGCTATTATTGAGATACATGAACTAAAATGATTTTGATCTATTGTTTAGACTAAGAAATTGAACTAAAGTATGAGAAACTACATTATAATCCTCGTGAGGGAACACTTCAACTCTTTAAATTTAATGGATAACTATTTGAGAGGATAGAGGAGACTTTTGTAGACTTAAGTATTCCTTCATAAAGGATTATGAGATAAAGCACAATAAGTGGAATTGATTGTTTTAGCAAAGCTTATAGATCTCACTTTAACTTCCTTTAAATAGTGGAAAGGCTGGCATAAAGGATAAGTATCCTTAGCACTTTGTGCTTAAAGAGTTAACTAACTCACAAGAAGAAACTGTTATAAATTGCTGCTCGATATTCTGATATCTTATTATTTTATTTACATCATATCTACTCTATATGTTTATGACCGTTTGCATTAAGCATTGGAACCACCTTTGGCATCTATCTTATAGCTTACATTTGTTGAGTTTTGCAAGTTGCTTTAAACCTCAACCACCATCCTTAAAGCGTACCATCAATAAAACATGATGAATGAAACAAGAAAGCACATAGTAGAAATTATATTGAACTTTATATGGAAAAAATTTAACAAGTTGATTTTTATCCTAAAAATTTAATTTATTTTTCAAAGATAAGTGTTTTGTCATCTTTAAAAAACTGGAAATTATTGTTAGAACCTTCATTAAAAGTGTTTTGATGATGACAAAACATATATAGTTAATGTTACTAATCAAGTTATTGAGTATGCCAAAAAGGTTATTTTTATGAAATTAAAAGGCTTGATCATAACAAAGGAAATTTTTGAACTTGTATTGTTTAGAACTAGACTATATTAATGTAAGAATAACTTCACTAGAAGCATAGAATATAAAATAGAAGACAAAAGAGAAATTAAAGATGAAGGAAGAAAAGAAAAGCTCAAAGAAAACAGAAGCTAGATATTTCAGAAGCAATAAATAGAAGCTAAATAATATTTAGAAGTTACATGGAAATAAAGAGCTAGTTTGAAGCTATGGAAGTGAGACAAGTTCAAAAGCAATATTAGTTAGGAAGCTAAAAAGTACTCAATGGACACATAAGAAGATATTTAGCATAATAGTAGAAGAAGAAGTTTATTATGGAAATTACAAGTCAAGACCTAGCATTAAGGAGAAGATATATTTGGGTATTATATCTCGTCAGTTAGGGATACCTTAAATAAATACAAATCAAATCTTGAAATTTTTTGAAAAGAAAGAACACTTTCTAGAAGGAATAGAAGAAGAAAGTTGAGATAACACGTCTTTGGTAGCGATGAAGTTTAGATGACGGAATAAGAAGATTAGAAAAATTTGAAGATAATGGCTATTACTAAGAATATAACACTTGCAATGTGCTCTATTCAAAGTTTGTTTAAAGACTAAAGAATGAAAGATAGAAGCATGCATGAATAACAAACAACCAAGAGCTTGAAAAGTTCTCTGAGAAAGTTGTTATTAAAATACATGAGTTGAAGTGATTTTGATATATTGTTTGGATTGAGGAATTGAGTTAAAGTGTAAGAAACCACACTATAATCCTTATGATAGAGCAGTTAAACTATTTAAATTTAGTGGATAACTATATGAGAGAATAGTAAAGAGATTTTGTAAACTTGCGTTAATTCCATGATAAAGGATTATGAGGTAAGGCAAAGCGTATAGAACTAATAATTTATGGCAAAACTTACCTCATTTTGACTTCCTTTAAATAGTGGAAAGGTTGGTGTAGAGGATAAGTATCCCTAACATTTTGGACTTAAAGAGTAAACTGACTCACAAAGAGAAACCGCTATAAATCTTTGCCCAATAATTTGATCTCTTATTATTTATATGTTTATTGAATGTTTGCATTAACATGTCGATGCAAGATCAGAAGCACATAAAACGTTGAAAGAACAAAATCAGATTAAGCATTGAATTAAGAATTAATTAAAAAATCAATCAACTGTAAGAATGACCAGATTAAGAATTATATTAAGCTTTCATATGGAAATATTTAATCTAAATTTGTTAAGTTTTTGATATGTCAGAAAGTAAGAATAAGTTTAATGATTCATAGTTAATATTAAACATCAAGAAGAGGGAAATAGAAATAAGAATCAATTAAACCCTCTCCTCTTGATTATTTAATAGGACCAATATTGTGATAAGAGAATATCCCAACATCGAGTAAGTTTCTCCTTGTGTATTATTTGTTTTTCTTGTGTAGAAAATTTGTTAAATTAAATATTCTTTTACTTTTGTTAGTTACACTGACTATTGGCGAGCTTTTATTATTCTTGTTGTGTTGGGCGTCCACATATGATATAGTAAGGTGAAGGAAAAAAGATTTATAGGATATCATGCACCACATTTATATATAATTAGTGAGTAAATATTAATTATAATTCAACATATGGTAATGATAACAAATAGTTTTTGCAAAAACTATCTTCATGTTTGATGCATACTGTGTATATCAAAATTTTATTGATTTTTACTTGCTATGACTTATTTTTAATCCTTTCTAAATATGTGGAATATCAATGTACTCCTCATTTATTAAGTATAAGAGTAGAAACAATTCACGAAATGAGACGAATAGAGGTGTGTAAGTGGGTTAAAAAGACCAATTCGACTAGGCTCATTTTAGCTCGTGGGTTAAACGGGTTGAACTTATTTAGTTCGCTTTTTAAACAAGCAAAAAAACTTGGCCTTGATCCGTTTAAAAAACGAGTTAAATGGACCAATTTTCGGGCCAAAGGAATAAATAGATTAAATGGGTTTAACTCAAATTAGCTTACTCTAATCTATAAGTTAAATGGATCGAGCTCATTTCGCCTGTTTTTAAATGGATAAAAAAACCTCGGTTTAAACTCGTTTTAAAAATAGGTTAAATGGGCTGGCCTGTAGATCAAAACTCACTTACATACCTCCAAAGACGATATTTAAAACTTGTAATACAACACATAGAATATATAACTAAGGTGAGGTTAGAATTATCCCTCTCATTATTATGTTGGAATTCCCTATTTAAGTACTTCCTCCTTAATAAATTTGTTGAAAGCATGGAAAGAACCGACAGAACTTAGTGGGAAGCCATTTTCATATCTAGATTTAAGTTTTTTAGCCCTGGTTTTAGTGTAATCATCATCCATGAGCGCGAGAATGCCTTCAACAAAATCTTGTTTGTTTAATAAGCGTGATGGATCTTCACACATCTTAGCACCCACCTTGAGATAATCCACAATAAGCCTTGCATTGTCATATTGGTCCCCACGAATAGGACATGCCAACATCGGGACACCTTGCAAAAGGGACTCTAAGGTTGAATTCCATCCGCAATGAGTTAAAAACCCTCCGATTGATGGGTGGCTAAGAATCAATAGTTGTGGGGCCCATCCCCTGATTATCAACCCTCTTTCCCCTACTTCGTTATCCAAATCCGAATCGGATCCAGTTCCGGTTCCACCAAATGCGGGCTGGATCACCCATATGAATGGCGTGGTGGTGCCATTTCTTAATGCATGGCTCAACTCTTCGTACTCCTCGTTTGTCAAATTTACTGAAGTACCAAACGATACGAATAAAACCGACCCGATGGGCTTCGAATTCAACCACTCAATCACCTTATCTTCAGCAACATCCGACTGCCTACCGGCTCGAACCGCCCCATCGCGAATCCACGATCCATCGGATTTCCAATAATGCTCAGGTAATAACGGGCCAACGCCCCATGCAGGCTTCTTCAACTGATCAGATAAATAATCTAGAAATGGACGTTCAAGATCGTCGAACGTATTGAACATTAACCCCACTGCATCACTTACATCATCCAACCAATCGGGCTTTTCGCCTGGTCCTGGTGGGCCCAACTTACCCTGAGGTTTTGGTGGGCCCCTAGTGGGACCAGGTGGAGGCCTAAATGGCCTTCTCTCGATATTCTTTAGCGTCAGGCCCATTTCCTCGGGTAACCCGGATAAGAGACGGATCTCTTCGGGTTCAATACTTTGTGCTTTGGCCTCCCATGAAGCATACTCCATGGCAGGAGAGCAAGCTCCAGAAGTGAAAAACCCAACGGTTGGAACGTTATATTTGGTGAAAATATGCTTAGTCCATCCCATCAGAATAAACACATTCACCATAGCACAGACGGGTTTTGGTGAATAATTCGGATCCGAAAGTAAGTGTTCAAGCACTTGACAGAGTTTGTTATAAGTATCAAGCTGGTGTTGGGCTGGGAGGCCAGGTCTTGGT
Source organism: Lumnitzera littorea (assembly GCA_024138015.1). Taxonomy (NCBI): domain Eukaryota; kingdom Viridiplantae; phylum Streptophyta; class Magnoliopsida; order Myrtales; family Combretaceae; genus Lumnitzera; species Lumnitzera littorea. The sequence goes on along the minus strand of JAMXBB010000001.1, from coordinate 10,826,108 downwards.
GAAGGAGAATCCACCTGAACAACTTGAATGAGAGGGTTTTGATGAAAAGATGGGTGGATGGAGGAGGAGAGATGTGAGAATATTAATAGGGTGGTCTTGTATTTTAGTGAAGAAGCTACGTGCTTACAGAGCTCCATGCATGAAAAAAGATGGCCATGACCAAAAGCAGTGATGACCAAGACATGGCCAGACATCCTCGTAACACAAGTAATTATGAATTATTTTCTTAGATCTCCTAGTACTGGTTTGGACTTGTTTGTCTTGTCATTGGCTTTGGCTATATTTTATAGCATCCTGAAGGGTACATGCTGTTGTATCCAACGAGGGGTCTCTGGAAGATCGGTTAAGGTGGGAACGGGAAGTGCTGGATGTGTCGCATGCAAACCAACCCTTCTGGTAGTTCCATTCCATCCATAACATAAGGCTAGCCAAGAACCTTCAGCTCAATATGAAAAAAATATTCAATGCTATTCATTTATAATATGAATTAATAAGTGATATGTAAATATTAATAATTTTTAAATATATAATAATAAAATTATGTATTTTTTAAAAAATCATTAATTATATTTTTATATATTAAAATTTTATTAATTTTTATACATTATATATATATATATATATATATATATATAACGTGTTAGTAGGATTTTTTCTTCTCATTATGAATGGCCCATATATGCATATGCAATTATAGTTGTGATCCAAGCATGGATGTGCCAGTACAGGCTTTTAATTTGTTCTTGCCAAGTCCCGGTTCCCAAAAGATAACACCATTTGTTTAAAGGGAATCTTTTTGTGAGTACTTCATATTTATTTTAGTCTCCTTATGTTTTAAATTGAATCCTTAATATTAAAAAATTATTTTTGGATTTTTGCACAACTATTTTACTCTTGAAAAAATGATTAAAAATTTCAATATTATGTAATTTCTTTTCAATATTCTAATATTTTTTAATTACATATCCAACGGGAAAATAACAACATAGAGTTTGAAAAGCATGTTTTGTAAAAAGATTTTATGATATATATATACTCAATTTCGAAGATAAAAACAGCATAATGCATATGATAAAAATATAAAGAATATATTTATAATTTTCTCCTGAATTATTAAACAAGCAATATTTGGCCAAAAATAAGAGGAAAAAGGAAATGGAAAAAAAGGTTGCAGTTCCATTTTCAGCAGATTATAATATTTTGGGATTTTCTAAATTTCACTTGTCATTGTAACAATATAATTATCATGCCTTATCACTGCATGACCGTAGACAGTGATGATGTGTTTAGTGTCATTATCTATGATATCAAAAAAAGTAAGTTACTTTTGTTTCTTAGGAATTAAAGTTGGTCTTTTTATAGATTTAAAGAATTGATTTCTTCACTTGGTTTATCTTAGCATAGAAAATATCAACTTTCCTTAAACCGCAAAGCTTCCCACCCATTTTAAGTTTTTTTATTTTTTATTTTTTTATTGCTATTAATAAGTTGCTATTAAGGATCCATCAGCAATTCTTTTTATCCCAATGCTCATTGCTTGCAAAATAATAAAAGCCATGAAAGACGTTAAATGAGAGTAAATTTATTGATTCATATTACCCTGCGCCCTCTTCTCCATGAAGAATAGAGACACAAACCCTTAATCCACCTATTTTTAACATCATCCTTTATTAAGGCAGGACATATAACAAATGAGTCACAGGACTACTTTTATACATATCACAACACAAACCAGGTGGAGGGTTTACCTACTTTTCTGCCCTTCCCCACTCCTCCTTTCTCTTTCTCTTTCTCTCTCTCTCTCTCCCACATCTTCCAAGAATTTAAAAGAGTTTTTATGGTGCATTCTCCACCTAACTTAACGGGATTAATATGATTCTTTATTTTATCTTTAATTTATATTTATTAAATTTAAATTGTTAAAAATATAATTAGTTTAACGATTCAGATCTAATGAACATAAAATTAAAAATGAGATGAAAAGTTAGACCGTCTATAAAAAAAATATTGATAAGAATATAGAAAAATCCAAAATTCAAAACTAAAAATAACTATCTCCAGCAAAATTACTCTTTTATTTCACTGTTATGGAAAACACAAGCAGAGGAAATCTTCTATTTCTTTTCATTATATGCATAATTAAAAACCACTTATTCCTCTCTCTTTCTTTCACCATGCGTTTAGAGAACAAGCAGAAGAGGCCTTTTATTTCTTTTCGTTTTTTCATAATGTTCCTCTCATAGGATGATTATATCAAACACATACGATGCCAAATATCTTGCATTATATATACATACCTAATTGTAATACAATAGAAAAAAATAAAAATAAAAAAATGCAGCATAATTCAAATGCCCCAATACTTGTGGTAGCTCATAACTCCCCATTACAGTATCCAAAAACCTAAAACAATACTAATACCATTTGTATATACGGGGAACGATCTCAGCCCATAATATTGAGAGCAATAATACAAAATAATCTCACGTAGAATTCATCACTCATACCATTAGGAGCTCAGCTCATATATAACATTTGAACCACCATTCTATACCACTCGTTTACCTCATTGTAACTTCCTCCTTACTCCTTATTCACTAACTTGAACTCTATTGGTTCCTTGTTGAGTTATAAACATGGTCTAAGCATCTAGCTATTACGTCATACTGGGAATCTATCCTTTTCAAGGCTACGAAAACTGAGTATGGATTTAGTGTTTGCAAATCTCAACGTAGCTAATATAGCGACATAAAAACAATTTAATAGCAAGATTATTAATAATGAAATTTGTTTCTAACCCCATAAGCACATAAAATATAGCCACTCACCTCTTGTTAACCATACAACCACTTCTAATATGTTCCCTTCTATATATATGTTATATTTCTTAACAATAATATTCTTAATTACTAATATAGTTGACCTTTAAGGAAGAAAGGTGATCAATCTAGGAAACATGAGGTAGATTGATCGGGATAATAGGGGTAGTTTACCGCACCATAATAATTGGTCGACCTCTCTTTATCTTAAGATTCTCGTTTAACCTCCTTTTATCCATTTTTAATGCTTTTTTCCACTAAAATTTGATATTAGGGTTTATTTCTTAATGTTTTAGGGTTTTCTAATTAATTGTCTAATTTAAGAATACCTATGTACATCATAACTCATTCTTTTATGGAAAAGTCTACGGTACAATCTATGGTGCATTCACTTTTGAATTATAGTAAATCATCCCTATTTACACGAAATAAGGTCCATTCACAAAAAAAATGACTATCAATACTAAATAAATCCGTGAATAGCCCTAAGAAAAACTATCAAAAAGTTTATTTTTGCCGTGGATGGGCCTTATTTACTATAAATAGAGGGCTCAATAGTGATTGTATTGTAGAATCCTCCTTTATCATCTTAATCTTTGGTATGAAAGATACATTTTGTAAGTCAAGCTTACAATTTCTCTCGCTGGTAATTCAATCTTCTTTAATAGAACCTAATCTTTGAATTTACAAGATTTTTTTTATTAGTCAATTTTACTAATGTTTAATTCCAATAATTTCTTATCCTTTACAATTTTAAGATTTTTACCCCTAATTTACAAATTCTTCTACGATTTTTATGAACTATCAATCTTTAATGTATGAACCTAAGTCATTATTCTCGTTATCTCTTTCAAACTTAATGCTTTTGCTATTATAGGTTTTTAATTATATATTTAATTCATAATATGTAACTTATGAGAAGGAAACTAGCATCTAGATATTTACTTTCCACCTTCTCCTTATCCTTATCACATAGGGATGTCCCTTTCTATGTTTGTTTGTTATTTTTTATTTTTTTTGAAAGGTTACTCTTCACTAATAACTTTAACTTATGAGATTGTTGTATTTTATTTACTTTTTTTTTTTACTACTTTCTTTTATGTTTCATTAGTTTGTTTTGATATGGTAACTTTTATTTTATTTTTATGTTCTCATTTAATGTAATTCTATGAGAAAAATTCAATATTAGTCCTATATATAGCTAGGCAGATCAAATATGATGAAACTTTTAACTAGACCAACTATTCCTAAATTAAGCTAACAATTTGAAATGCCACTACCAAAAAGAATATAATTGAGAACCAACAAATTAAAATTTTGATTGAATTCATGACATATTTGATTGAAGTGATTTTTCGATAAGTTTAGATTATTCAAGTAAATGATAATCTCTTCCTGTTGAAGTGAGAATTACTTGAAATGATAAATTAGATCTTTCTATTCCTAGATGAGATTAATAATTGATTAATTGATTTATGTCTAACCCTTAAAAGCCTTATAAGAATTATTGTGCATATTTCTATGTCAATCTTGTAATCCTGATAAGATTTTCACAAGAGTAGTTAGATTGAATTCTTTCATACCCTAGCCTTCACATAGGTTAAATACATGCTAGGTCATAATAATTTAAGAAAACCATATTTTAATTACTTTAGTCTAGATATAAGACAGTTGAAAACCACAAGTTGTCCCGATTGGCCAAATTTGTGGTTTCTTACACATTTTTTTTTTTATATGTAGGGTGGTTTCTTACACTTACATATTGATCAATAGAATATAAGCTGTTGGAATGTCCATATGCATGAACCACATCTACAATCAATGGCTAATATATCTTAATCTATGCCATTCATTTAATCAACTCACTTCTCACATGCATGGCATCTCTACATGTAAACCACATATATGTATGTATGTGCGTGTATGTACATTTAATTAAATAAATAGAGTTTTGGTAAAACTCTTTTTTATGCATGGTTTAATGGTGCCACTCCAATGGATAGAATCTCTCTTACAGCCTTATCCAATTTTCATTTTATCCCATTTTACCTCATTAATTTATTCTCGACTTCTAGGTAGTTAATTAATCTATTTGAAACACCTTAGTTAAGTAAGTAATTCCAACTCTAAATGAAATTAATCAATTCTAACTAGTTTGATTCAGGTTTTTCCAACCTCTAGTCATTTTAGGCTAAATCTTAGATTCTTGGTGTTGTATGTGATGCTCTTGGTCCTCGAGACTATGCTAATACCACAACTTGGCATAAGGGTCTTAGCTATGTTCATCAAGCTACCATACATTATTGGAAGATTTGTACAATCTAACAAATGGTGAACCTACATGTGTTGTTGTTTCTCATCTTTTATTACCTAATTCTATTTATGTACAATTGCATCATCATAAGTTTGATCCTTTACTTTGTTTACTAGACAACTTAAATTTAGTAGAATTTTGGCTCATCATGGGCTTTCAAGTCATGTATGTTTGACCAAGAGGCCTAAGAAACACAATCTCAAAATAGGTTATAAATGGATCCTATCTTGAATTATCAATGCCCTTGTCAAGTGCTTAAGTCATACTTAATAATTGGCTTGATAACAACTTATAAAGTACTCGAGTTTTATTAACATTTAAGTATGGTAGTCCACTCGATGTGAGCATTGATCCCAAATCTATAGATTTGTCGCATCATTTCACCAAGGAAGGAATCGATAGTGTATGATGGTATTCCTTAACCTTTGGATTGTATTATATTACCTCGAGCTTTCCCATGTGTATCTTTCTTAAAACCAATTCCTCAATTACTGAATATGGCTTGGGATTAGCATACATAATGAGCTACCCATGATCCCTCTATACGTTTATTTGATCATGTACTAGAAAATGTCATATGGACATATCCTTTGCAACCAAAATCTTCCAAACACTAATATTAGTCAATCCTATAGGATTTTGTTATGAATTAATGTAACAAAAATGCACCTAATATATCACAAATATACATTTGATGATATAACTCTTAATAATCCCTATCTTTATACCCAACAATTGATTGTTACCGTTTTGCTCTCCAAAGGGCTATCTTCACTCATTCGATTACTCACCTACTCTTTATTATGCATGCTCTCCAGATTATATTATGCCCAATACTTATGCATTATCACTACATTGATTTCTTTTTATGTGGCTCTCGCCTTCTATAAACACCTAAGTATTATTTGGTTATCATATTTTTAATGATACAATACTAGATAAATTTTTTAGTCAATCGCTTAGTTTGCACATTTATCAAAGTTATTGCACAAAACAACCTCGACATATTGGACTAAAACTAAAAAATTTATACTAAATATTTCGTGTTACAAAAATATAATCTCACAGTGCTATATAAATATTCTTTAAAATTCTAAAAATAAGCCTATGTTAAGTTCTCAAATCACAATACGAAAGTTATTGTAATTTATAATATGCATAATTATTATTTTTAATTTTTTTGAATTATAAAAACTTGTATCGAGTATTGCACACACTAAACATGGTATAAAAGGATTATATTGTCTTATTCTTTTTATACTATACTATTTAGTTCTACTAAATAAACGTTGCTTTCATATTGATGTAGCTTTATTATCAAGAAATGCACCCAGAGTTTCAACATTTTCACTCGTACTTCGTGCTATAGTTTCTCCTTACAATATTCCTATGAGCATGTATCAAGAATTTAACCAAAGCCACCATTTCCATAGCACAATTAATGTATGTTATTAGCTCATTGTACGTTGTATAATAGGCATTTCAAGCACATCATATATTCTGCTATCTTAGATAAACAAACTCCTCACATGTATTTCGACAAACACATGGTGTGCATGATGCATTTCACTTCAAAAAAACATATTTCGCCACCATCTTGCACCACATTATACATTCTACTTTATATACAATACATTTATTTCAACCACATCAAAGTACCCACAATTCTAGCTAAACAAAACCTTCACATGCATTTCATTGAACACATGATATGCATTGTGCATTTTACTTCAAAACACCATATTCCACTACTATCACATACCACATTGTTCATTCTAATACGTATACAAGTTGTTACATGTGGTTATGTTAAGATTCATACACAACTATGTCAATTATATGTAAGAATCACAACAAATGAGCAAGTGCAAAAGCTAATTAAGGTTAGTTTAATTTCATGGAATCGATAAAAAAATATGAAAATTTGAACAAAGTGAGTGCAATATCGAGCTACCTTTGATTTCTAAAAGAAAAATGACGAAAAAAAAAAATGAAGACTCACTAGTTGGTGAAGTTGGTGCTCAAATATGGGAGAGTTTGAGAGAGAGAGATATATGTTTTTGAATGGAATGGAAAGCTTTTGTTCATGTTGTGTGATTTTATGGACCACAAAAGTGAAAATGTATACAATTTTTTGAACATAGAAGGCATACACTACACATGTTCCTCCATTTTATTTTTAAATTATGAAGGTGCACGCCAAATGATAGGAATCAGCCTTTGACTACGTCCAAACTGAGGCTGACCTGTTCAAAGCTGACACCGACCCTTTAGAAGAATATGCCGACCTGTTCTAACCGAAAGCCGAGGTTGACTAGTTTTTGTTGAAGCCAGTTGAGCAAATGACAGAAGGCTAAGGGGAAGAAAAAGAGCCACTCGGCAAGAAGCCTATCGTTTGCCAAGAAGATAAGAAACCGCAAGGCCGAGGACTTGAGAGCTAAGAACGACTCAGTATGGCACCGAGAGACTTATGCCAATTGAATCTAGAACTCGGCAATTGTGAGCCAACCTCTTTAGTATATTGGCTAAGCTACGCGTTTTGTACGTCAAATTGCCGACCTCATCCAGTTCGGATATTACTACTCCCAAGATATGTCGAGTGACTGCATGTCGACTTCTGTAAAACATACAATTTTGTATTCTTGTATATATTTTCTCTTATTTTATTTGTGTCCTCGATTCTTTAAGGTTTAAGGTTTTTTATATTATTTATAGTTTTGTCACTAAGATATAGGACTTGTTATAAATAGCAACATTTGTATAGATAAATATACACAGACAGGAAGATAGACAGATAAAGACGTATATAGAAGAATATACAGAGAGTGAAACTTTACTCTTTCGAGCAAGGTTGCACTTGAGCTAGTAGAGCTTGCATTTGTTGGATTATTGAGTGTTGTTTACTCTCTTTAATCGTCCCTGTGTTCTTATTAATCTTATTCTTAGGATTGTGGTGAACCCTTTCATTTGAACCGGTTAGTGAGTCACATCTAACCTCTTATTTGAAACCCGAACAATATGTAGTGTTTGTGAGTCGTATCGAACTTTATTTCAAGCTCAAACCCCTGATTGTGTTTGCGTCTTAATGAGTTATATCTATTCATATTCACCATAAAAAGCCTTCTTGTTCTTCGTAACTATTTTCTTTTGAATACCCATTCCTGTTCGTTAGAGATCCATTGCCGTTTCTTCTTTGATCCTTATCACCAAATATACACCTTTAGTTTTATTTATCTTTTAAATCTTCTTTAGCAATTTTCTGAAGCTAAAGGTACACATCCTTCATAGCCCCCAAACATAATAAGTTAGGGGAGCCCCTTTTTTCTAATTTTTTACGATTCTCCTTTATTCTCCCTAGTGATCGATTTCTATAATGCTTACAACATAGAGTGTTGCTTCTTCTTCTTCTTGTTTGTTTGTTTATTTTTTCCACAATACCTAATGCTTACATTTGTGATATCTTGTTTGCTTTGGCTATTAAGCATTAAATAGTTAATGCCAAGTTTCTATAAGAAGTACCATTAAGTGAAGGAAACTCCAAACATCTAATGATGAAGTTTACTTTGAAGAAATTAAAACTACCTCCTATTTGTGGGTTTCATAGCCCAATCATATTAAACACAATATGATTGCCTTGGTTTGAGTCATCATCAACTCTTAAAAACTTATAGGCCAAAGCTTAGTAGTTATTAAACTATGTGTAGACCAAAACTTTTAAACTAGATTGTACCAAGTTTGGAGGTGATTCGATGAGCTCTAAGTTAGTGGTCTTATATTAACATTCATTGATATTGGTGATAGTTGATATTGTTGGTATAACTCTTGGGTTAACTCTTGGTGGCACATTGGCCATGCGTGGTGGTATACCTATAAAAAGTTCCCTGTAGCATTGCCAATGAGTAGCCTCTAATACTCAAGTTAACAAGAAGAGTATTTCAGTTTCTAAGGATATGAGAGTTTGTAAGTTGAGAAAGTTTCCAAGAGGTTCCAAGATTCCTTTACTTGATGGCTTTCGTTTTATTTATAGGTTAAAGGAGCTAACCTGTTCGGATATGTGGCATGAAAGAATTGGCTAAAATAAAATCTAAGGTGGTGGTGTCAGTATGAGAAAAGACTTCCACTCTTCTATCGGTTAGTGAAAACTTGGGAAACGAGCTTATCATGTCAGCATGGGTGGCTACAATAGCCTGTTGGCTAGATTGAAGGTTATATGTTAAACAGTTATTCACCATTTAATGAAGAGAAAAAGGCGAGGAGGGGGCAAGGCCAGTTGTGCTTGACAATAAACTTCTTGAAGGTTGCCTAGAGGTAGAGGCAAGCTCTTTTCCTATTGCTAGAAGGTAGAGCTTAAGGCCCATAGGAAAGGATTTCTCGAATGCTCAGGGTTCGACCTAAGTTGGGTGGATAGGGTTGGAATGTGTGTCGAGTTGGTCTTCATATATGGTGGGAAGAATCTAATACTGCGTTGGCTAAGCTCTTAGGTGAGCTTAGGCCTCCTAAGCCTTGGACCAGAGGGTGATTATCTACATATATTATCTTACATCATTTTAGCATTTCTTAGCTAGCTCAAGTATTGATTAGGTTGAATTATGATTCTTAAATATCTATTATCTTTAATAAGCCTATTATGGTATGGTTATTAATATCACAATTCTTCTATTAATTTGAACATATGTTGAATTGCATAAAATTATGCAAAATTGATTAAATCATAAATTTATAGAATTGCATATTAAAATTCATAATTTAAACAAAAGTTTACACTTCAAAAATTTTATATATTTTTTAATTAAGAAAAATATTATAAAATCATAAAATTGTATCATCGACTCACGATTTTAACCATTATGATCATGTCTATCGAAATCTAATGAGTCTAGTACATTAATAGTTGTGGAAATCAAGTATGATCATGATTGAAATATATCAATATTCTTCGTTATTGCTTATCAAACGACATTTTGGATCTAAGATGTATACTATGATTTGTCGAAATCACCTGTATCTCACATCGTCCTTATTTTTCTTGGCCGAACACTAATTTTATGAAATACCAACCCTTTATAAGGCATCGAGATGGGACATCGTTCGAAGTATCAGAAAAGAGATTCACAGTGAAGTGATAAAACTGCGTTTTATTCAAAGCCCATGTAAACTGTTTCAGCGTGTTCTTGTACTAATGCAATGCAACGTGCAAAACCCAATACCAGGTGAACGCAAGATTTGCCTTAATGAAAAAACATTTGAGTTATATATAACATAATACGTATGATGTTATGCGTCTATGATACAATCCAAATGTACAGGAAATAAAAGAGAGACGTGATCTTTTTTCTCTGTTTTTATTTATTTATTTTTAAATAATTGTCAAAGGGGAAAGAAAGCTATAAGTTTATCTGATGGTGTCTTCATAAACAAATCCCGTTGTTCTGTAATTGCAGTCCAAGTATAGTATTGACATGAATGCCATGAGGATCAGACTTTTCATAGAGAAAAGGGATGCAAGTGGTCTACTTCCTTCTTCTGGAATGACATCTATGAATTTCCTTCATATTACCACTGGATCCTGAAAAAGTTGAAAGAAAAGATTTCATTAAATTGGAAGATTGGAAACATCAGATTGATATGTTATTACTCGGTAAGTAGCATTGTCTACTTCTTCAATAAGCCGGTCCAAGAGCATTAACAATATGTTCCCGTCGAGAAGGCTGGAATCCATTATGCTTTTGTGTCTAATTCTGGAACAATTGCTGATGACAACTCTACATGAGAGACACGGACAGCTCCAATTAGCCGCTCCGGCAATTCATCAGTGTTGTTAGCCTGAAAAACATGCACATCAAGAGTAATAATTGAATTAACCTATCCTGAAGGAACATATTATCCCCCAGTAAACTACTCAAACAAGTTGATCATTATGATTAACATTCAAATTGGATTCATAAGTAAGTCAAGCTGTTCACTAAAATGGAGGGAACATACAGATAATCATCTATTTTGAGTAGACTTAATTTATGTTATGAATTTTTAATGTCTGGAGACAATGGAACACATGGAGGGTTTTTGAGTTTCAAGAATTATGAAAATTTTGCAAGACATACAATGATAATATAGCCTAGTGATCAAGAGATAACAGAAGTGAGGTGTTAAAGAATTCGTTACATTCTCGGTAGGAGAAATGAATTGAAGAAACACCTACAGATATTATAACATGTCATATTATGAACTCTCTTATGTCAGGTCACATCATTTCTTGTGCTCAAAGGACCTAAATTTCGTCCCATGTTGACGTAACTCATCACCCTCTTTATAAAATTAGGGTTTAGAATTAGATCATAAATTGAAGTTAGCATATTTATCTAAGAAATAAGAAAGATTTAGATAAGAAAAGAGGGAAACTTGGAACTTCATGTAGAAAATTTTGACTTCAGATGGGAGAAGTTTACTTTGAGAAATAAAATACAAAAAGTGCAAAAATTACACAAAACTCAGGTGGAAAATATGATATGAAAAATAACATAGGTAGACAGCAAGCATGGCTGGAAACTTGCGTGGGAAAGGTGGAATTTGTTCACTACATTGTGAAATGTATTTCATTAGCTGCCTTGATACGACTCCTAGAGTTCACAAGCCTTTACTCCATGTGTATAAAAGAAGATAGTGTGTGTGTACTGTTATGTCATCTGTGATGTGCTGTGTTGTTGTTGTAGTGTGATAAGTGTGTGTGTGCTGTGTGAATGTGTGTGTGATATTGTATTGTATAGCTGGTATGATGCAAGGTTACCGTAATTGTATAAGTGCAGTAGTGTGTGTAAGAGCTAATAAATGTCACAAGGGCAGTCTAGTAATTGTGGCTGAAGTGGACACTATAAACAGTATGTGGGGGGAAGTTAGAAGACAGTTAGAGAAGATGTTAGTTAGTTCCCTGAAATGGAAGACTTCATTAGTAAGAGCAGGTCCTCTGTTTCTACTGCAAGTCTGGCTTGTGGAGTACCTGTATGGTGATTTGCTTCACAAGATTATCTGCTGCAATCCTTTTAAGTGAAGTAAACTGATAAATTCTTGTTGCATTGCTGTCATTGAACCCTAGCTTGTATCACGCCTAAAATTTATACTTGTATTATTCTAATATCTATTATTAAGTTTTGATTAATTACATTACGAATTGACTATTGACAACTTTCCCAATACACAAAATTATAATGATCAGGCAAGCTTAAAGAATTGATAGGGTGGACCATTTTCATCTGAAAAAGTCGACCTTCCCATCTTTTCATTTCATAGTACTTTGTTACTATGAAACAGAGCTAAAGCATTATGCAATAAAATAGAAGCAAAAGAAGAGCTAAACAGGCAACCACCAAATTCGACAGCACCTTCATTGCAAAGGGAACCATTTTTTTGCACTAATACAAAGTTTCATCTTGATGGCAAGTCATACCTGTACAAGAAATGCCATATCAACCACCAGTGTTGTGATGACACCAAATACAAGCCCCAAAACTCCCTTAGCCACAGTAGAGGAACCAATGTCGATATCAATCTGCAGAAAAGAAGACATGGCATTAAAACAGATATTGTTTTGAGGCCATTATAGTGATTGTTTTCCAAATTATTATACAGGATCATTACTTCTAAGTACCGAGACCCTCGAATATAATTGCAATCAACTGCTTTCCCCAGCAAACATGGAGTGCCTCCCACACTCTGACGAACTATCCATGAACCCTGAACAAGCAATCACTGTTGTTATATACACAAAGTAAAGAACTACACAAAAAGTAAAGGTGACACCCTGGGTTGGTATTGCAGTAAGTCACCCAAAGGCAACTTAATATCAAGTCTCAAATCTCCACCATCCGTTCTTTGTAAATAAAATAAGAGCTGTTGGATTATTTTAAATTCATCTATCCTTTAACCTTTTTTACCGGGAGCACCTACGAATTTTTCTTCCATTTCTGGTAACTCTTTTAAAATTGGTAACACTTTTATAAAAGTGGTAAGTCTACAAATCTCATAACTACCAACTTTTTTATTTTATTTTATTTTCCAATTTGTGGTAACCCATTTTAAAGTGGTAATTATTTTATAGAAAAACATCCAGATCCATAAATACCCACCAACTTTTTTCCCTATTTCTAGTAATACTTAGTGTGATAACACTTTTAAAGATGTGGTAAACGTACAAATTCATGCACACCTACCAACTTTTTTCCCCATTTCTGATATCTCTTTTATAGAAGTGGTAAACGTACAAATGTGCACACCTACCAACTTCCTTCTCCAATTCTGGCAATGCTTTTATAGAAATGTTGATGTTTTTATTAAAGTAATAAACATACAAATATATCCATACCTACGAACTTTTTTTTCCAATTTTCAGTACCTCTTTTGAAGAAATGATAACACTTATATGAAAGTGGTAAACGCACAAATCCATTTTTTTCTCCATTTCTAGTAGTAAATGGGAATCATAGTCATAGCCGGAGAAGCTATTGATTCTGATTGACCCCAAAAAATGGGGTAAAAAAAAGGAAGCCAGTGCTTCCAATGAACAAAATCTTAGTTGAAACAAGATGATTATAAATTTTGGCTAATAATTGGAAGGTCCAGTTTGTATAGAAAGAAAACTTTCTTACTTCCACATGTATTATCGACAATGCCTTTGAACGATAGCATAGACATTTTTTGTATATTACATCATAAAGGCTTCCTTCAGATCTGTTCACAGTTTCCCCTCATAGTCTTATGCAGCTATTATTTGTACCATAGGAAAGATGACCCAGATTCAAGAAAAAAGACAAAGATAGATTCACAAAGGATGACAATAAAGAAAAATCGAGGAAAGTACCTTAGGAACAGAAGGTATCAGTTTGAATCTGCTATTACGGAATTCATCATCCATATCCACAAACTGTTTCAAAAGAGATCCAGGGAGTAATTCCTTTGTCACAAAATAGAAAACCATGCTGTAATGTGTTGGCCCGGGTACCTGACGCAGCATGCAAATAATATTAGTCTGAAGCTCACTGTACACTCACTGAATAAAAGAACAATTAATTACAAAACTTACTTGCACGTTTATGACAAGAGAGAAAAGCCCCTTTTCTGAAGCAATCTGCTTAGGTTATAAAAGAAAATAATAAGAACTGTTATTTGCTTATACAATACTAGAATGCCAAAATCACCCTATGGTGAAGATGGTAAGTATTTAGCTAATCATATATCTGAACATTCTAAGAAATGGTGGTAATTAAAATATTAACTATATTTTAGAACATGCACCACCCAATGACATGCAGACCTCAATGTGTTGTTCACTCAGTATATCTAAATAATTTATCTTCAACTAAAATACAAGACTTAGCTAGAAACAAGAGCATGTAGAAAGGTAACTTATAACATCCCTCACATTCCCCAACACTGACCAAAAAATGCTGCTAATTATAAGATATTGTAGTTAAATATCTACTAAACTCTGTATCTTGGATCACTTAAAAGACTTTCCTATATGCTCTCTCTCTCTCTCTTGAAGATAATTCAAACTTAGGGGCAATCTCAAATTGAACCATCTACACTCAATGAAATAAATAACCATGGACTTAAAGTCACAATTTACAAATTCAGGAAAGGAAATGGAAGTTGTACCATAGTTCTCACACCACCTTAGAAGGAAAATCCTCTATGAAATATGAAAATTAAGGACCTCTTCTAAAGATTCTATACTTTTTAAAACTCTACTTGAAATAGTCACTAACATAATGATGCTTTGTCAGGGTGTTAGTATATCTACTTGAACCTAGTAGTCTCCTGTAAAGCATGTTGAGAAAGATGACAAGAATATATAGAGGAACTATGCTCCCTTCTTGGATCAATTGGAGACAGTGGTGCATACTTGCAAAAGTTTTTATCTAACAATCTGAATTAATGGTGAGTTATACCTCTCCATGTGACTATTTAGCAGTTCAGATGATCATCCATAAGGAATTCTTGCTTCTGGCCAAAAATAAAATAATACAAAATAATATTTGCTTTTAGAATGCAAAGTAGTATATCTCTAGTTAACAAACTCTAGCAATCCTTTTGCATTGCATCACCTCTTCTGATGTGCATCCTCACCAATTTTATATCATATAAGCAAGAAACATATTCACCCTTTGCATGAAACTCTACGGGAACACCACTTCTTGTGCTTTCTTGGATAAATTGAATGCACAGTGGTGCACACTTGCAAAAGTTTTTATCTCACAATCTGAATAATGGTGACATGACCTTTCTGTGCAACTCTTGAGTGGTTAAGATTATCAACCCTAATATATTCTTGCTTCTGGCCAAAATATGAAGATCCCATGGTATCAAATCCATGGTCTAACCATAGTCCTAGATTCATATCCAATCTAACCTTTTGCTTTTTTTCCCTAATTATGAATTCCATGGCAGTTGAAAACTGCTTTTCTTTCAATCTTGAATCCTAACTTAACACATTGAATAACTATCCCTAACTTCCCAAGACAGAAGACATGTTATCACTACACATCACCACCTTTACACAGACACAACAGATCACCAAGTAACACCTTCTGCACTTACACAACCACGTCACTACATTATACAAATATCACACACGGAGAGAGAAAACACCGCACTAACACACACTCTATGCACAACAACATTTAGGCCTCGTTTGTCTCAAGAAAAAAATATTTCAGTAAACCTTTTCTTCCCTTATTGTTGTTGCAAAAGGTCCTTTAAGTTGAAAATGTTTTCCCTTGTAAGGGAACATTTTCTTCTATTAAAGGGAAAATTCTACCTTTTTATAGAAAAACGACTTACTCTTTCCAAGATAAAATGTCTTTTTTTCCAATTAAGTATTTGAAAGTGTTTTAACTCTAAAAGATGATATTTATTTTATTCTTATTGCAACTAAACTATAAATTATATTTTAAATATGAAAAAACATTACTGGGAAAAAAATTATAGACTTATTAAAATATTTATAAAAACCAACTAAAAGTAGTAACGTATGTTAAAAATCATCTACATTTAATTTATTAAAAAAAATCAGTTACATTTATGCTTTTGCTTTCAAAGAAAATATTTGATATAACATATTTATAATAACATGCTAGTACTGATTTATTTAGGTGCTATTGTAATTTATATAATATTCACGAGTTAAACATTGGAAAAGTTTTTTCAATATATTTTTACAAATACTTCTAAAGGACATAAAAACATACCATTTTTAAGAAAATATTTTTTAAGTGTAAAAACTTTTGCACAAACATGTAGTCTTCATTGAAACAAACAGGGCCTTAATTATACTTCTTTTTTTGGGGCAATTAGACACGCAATCACATAAAAATTTTTACTCAAACTAGATGTGACATTACTCCCCTTTTCAAGATTGTGCATGACCTCATGCAAGGTTAGGTTATCTTCCATGCACAAGATTGATGCAAAACTACTTAATTAGACTTGCAAATTTTGGTGATACTTGCTCAAATCTTGTCACATTTTGTATGGTCTAGTAGATGTGATTCAACTTTTGTGGATCATTTGAGGCACTGCTTCCACAAGAAGAATCACCATCATTGGATAATTCAATACAAACATTGCACTCCGCGGCTTTTAAAAGTTCCTTTCCTTCATTTTCATTTCTATGACTATAATGACCATAGCTTATGTTTTGTTCGACTTCTACAACCCTGTAGGTGAGACCAATCCCTCTGTCAGTCTGTCAGACTATCCCCAGCTGTCGCTGACTTCATCCACCCATTCTTGCTCTGTGCATTACCTCAAGGCCTCACTGGTCATACTCACCAATTACAATGCTATCTGCTGTTGTCTTTGCCTAGTCTCCATAACTGCTCAACTTCCTTTGTACATAGCTAAAAAGGCTTCAGATCCTTGCTGAAGTTGCTTCAATTCCTTCACGAAACATGGCTCTCATATCAATTTGTTATAGGATTGAATTGGAATATATTTTTTGGCTCATTAAGAGGACACAATTGTTTCTTTACTAGTACTCGATTAAAAAGAGAATCCAGCAATCTCCTTAAAATTTAAAAATTCTAAGTTTCTGGAAAATCAACACTTGTTCCTTTAACATTTTATTTTCTCATATAAATAACAAATACCATTGCAGTTAAGTAAAACTGCTCCTGCCCTATCTTGACTCCAAACTTGACATATGGAATAACTAGTCCTATCTTCCCCAGACATAAGACACATCATCACCATTATAGAGACACAATAGAACGATCTCCTTAAAAATTTAGGAACTCTTAGTTTCTGGAAAATTAGCACCTGTTCTTTTTCCATTTTCTTTTCTGATATAACTTACAAATTCCATGGCAGTCGAGTAAAACTGCTCTTTTCCTATCTTGACCCCTAGACATATCTAGACATATAGAATAACAAGTCCTATCTTCCCTAAACATAAGAAACATCATCACCATTACAGAGACACAATAGAACACCATGTAACATCTTCTGCACTTACACAACCATGTCATTGCCAACATAAATCACACACACAGAGCAAGCACTTTCACATACACTAGACACAACAACATTTAATTCTTCATCTTCTTCTGGTGGAACTACAAATGCAAGCGCATAAGAATTACTACTTCAACTGGATGTAAATATTACTGTAAGTAATTATTCCAACCTTTCAAACTACTTAAACATTAAGTAATTATTCCGACCAAGCAATTTGCACTGGTTTTTTGTCCAGATCAAACTCAGTCTAAGCAACCCTTTTAGACCCTTCATCTCCCTTGCAAAAAACTTATGCTAATGGATCATCTGTCCCTAAAGGCATTCCCTAAGATTTCATCTCCACAGGTGCCCAAGCAGCATAACTGGGCCTCTAAAGTTTGTGCATTATAATTTGGGCGTTTATGAAGTAATTTTACAAGTGATAATATCAGACAATTGAAAGCATGGAGGACATCAACTAATGCAATATGGAGACGAAGAGAATTGGTCTTAAAAATAGTGAATCTTTTTTTACTTGTTATGATAAAAATTGGCAAAGTTAATAAATAACATTGCTTTGTTTTAAGTTCTGCATCATGTCAAATTGGAAAAGACAGTTGAGAATGTAGTGCTATAGAAGAGACTTTTTCCTTCTTAATGGTTATTGGGAACACAAAATGTGTAATGGCCCAACTGCTCCCTTCATAGAGAAGTCTCCCTAAAATGCGCACACAACACTATTGAGATTTGCCTCATATTGGTCTTGGATAAGATTGATATCATAGTAAAAAGGATATTATTTGAGAGGAAAATAACATTTCAAATGACTTGTTCGGATAGGAGATGTAATGGAAGTCATCAGTTTACCTTAGAATTTGGTTCATGGAGGACAAAAAGGAGATGAAAGAAATTCAGGTGGAAGAATATGCGTTTTACCAGACTGCTTTTTCTTGACCCAGTTAGACCTGAATGAAGACTGGTCCTATTGTTGGCAATTGAAATTATACATGGTACATTTGGTTAAAGGATTTTCCTTAAACAAAAACACCACATCAGTAAATTTATAGAAGTTGGAATTAGTATTTTTCATAACTTTTTCGGGTGTCACCATAACAAAGCAGCTGCATCAAGAAGCAGGTGATGTTGCTGAAAACATACTTGTGCAGCGCATCCTCTACGTCTAGCAACATGGTCCATTCTTTGTGTGTCTTTGAACCAGTCAACAGCCACAAGATCCATCAGGTGCTTTCCAGCAAGTATCTCCAGAACCATACAAGAATGATAAATTAGAGCTGAGCAAGTAGACATGTACACTAACGTACAAAAGAAATTAAGCAGACAGCAAACCAACCTTTGACTTGTCAATCAAGAATTTCTTACTACGAACTCTGAAATTGTTCCCATCAGAAATCCTCCAGCAGTTACGGGAATTATCACGGTCATCACGCCGTAGGTTACCTCTAAAACAAGACAAATCAATCTGATCTACCTGCTCTTCCATTGCTTTTAGAGCAGAAATTGACACTTGGTTAACTGTCACAATATTTTTATGAACATGCAACTTGAGAATTTTTTGACTAAAAATATTGTGCATTACCGGTTGTCATGGCATCCTCAACAGGTGCAACCAAGAATTCCTATAACATTTCAAAAGAATATGAGTCTCAAGTTAAATCTTGATATTACATAAAAAGGAAGTTTAAGCCTAACCTCATGTTCCATATCAGCCATTTGAAACTCTTCTTCGTCATCAGAAGAGTCCTCCACAGGAACAGAATTTCTGCTTCCGTTATTTGATTGGTCAAGTGAATGAGTAGAAGATTCTGCTACTTTTTTTGCCTTAGAAGAGGAAATAGAAGATGAAGTCAGATTGATTGTTGCTGAGATCCTCTGACCTCTTTTGTCCGTTTGGGCAAACCATTCACGTAGCCCTGCATATATGATAAAGATGATAACTAGTGAATAGCTGGAAGATGAGGTCTCTGCAAGAATGAGGAAAGGAGGACAACATAAATCTTGTAGATCCACTGGCTTCAGAACAACATCAAACTGTACGTCTCTCAGAACACTCAGACGAAGCAAAGCAACTTGACTCTGCTGCTTATTCCCTCTATCAATGTCTCCAAAAGAAATTAACAGTAGCAGCATATAATAGTAAGATGATAGAATATTCAGTTGAAGTAATAAAAATTTATCAATCTGGTTGTCAGCTGGAGAAACAGCAACCTGCCATGAAGTCAAAACTACAAAGTTTAAAATGGAGGATGGATGTATTACCAGCAACACCATTTAACATCTGAAGGAGACAATGTTGTTGGAATGATCGAATGTAACAAACACCCCATCCTTTCAAATCAATTTGCATGAGATACTGCACTTTTGCTCTGGGCCGACCATTTTGAGGTCTTAATGGGGAAATATTGAATCCTCCACCTAATTGTAAAGAGAATTCTCAGGTTAAATTTGCTCAAGGCTACTTTTCCTTCTCAAAGAAATGGGATTAATACTATCTCTTTGCCAATTTCTCCAAGCATGAAGGACATTAACTTACTCTCAACATGTGCACGGACACATCCAGGATGTGGACCACAGTTTTCATGCTCTCGAGAACGAAACACCACAACTACATATTTAGAATACGATGAAAGTTTATGAAAAACAACAGGCCATCAGAAAAAGGGGGGGGGGGGGTGGTGTGNTAACAAACACCCCATCCTTTCAAATCAATTTGCATGAGATACTGCACTTTTGCTCTGGGCCGACCATTTTGAGGTCTTAATGGGGAAATATTGAATCCTCCACCTAATTGTAAAGAGAATTCTCAGGTTAAATTTGCTCAAGGCTACTTTTCCTTCTCAAAGAAATGGGATTAATACTATCTCTTTGCCAATTTCTCCAAGCATGAAGGACATTAACTTACTCTCAACATGTGCACGGACACATCCAGGATGTGGACCACAGTTTTCATGCTCTCGAGAACGAAACACCACAACTACATATTTAGAATACGATGAAAGTTTATGAAAAACAACAGGCCATCAGAAAAAGGGGGGGGGGGGGGGGTGGTGTGCGGCGGGGAGGGGAGGGGGGGCAGAGGAGTGTGGAAGGTTTTCCTGTACTTAGATTGTTTTCAGCAAGGGTAATGAAGCCTGAATATGAAGAATAAAAACCTAGAAAAAGCAGGATAATATACCATAACTTCCATCATCATTTCGACGCCAATAACGCACATAGCAAAGATCACGAGGCCATATCAACCTGATGGCAAAAGACAAAATTGCCTTATTCATCTAGTGTCATCTTTAGAGAAACCATAACATGACAAACAGATGACCGAACTTATAGACTAGTTCAGTTAAATAATCATCAAGTGGACAACTTAATGAAGAATAAATGCCTTTTAGTTCTCATACAAATTTTTACTCTTTCTTTTTTCGGTTGAGCAGTTAGTTAAAGAAAGCTGACACGGCTATTTTTAAAGAAATCTTAACATTCATATGAGATCAACAAACTCAAAGAACTATTAAACTAAAGGATCCAATTGCATATTTTATGCGGACCTAGAAGCAATATATTTCCTAGCATTTCCCAGCGTTCCACAGAAAACAGCAGGCATATTAAGTAGTGGAATTGATCAAGCTACCTGCTTTTTTAAATTGGTTTATCAATCTTCTCTCACTTAACCATGCAATTGTCTCCACAAAAGTAGTCTAGCAGGCAAAAGGTGTGACCTTATAACCCATCTCAGGAAAGTATAGGAAATATTTTTCTTCCTGAAGGGCACATTCCATCTTGTTAAAAGAGGTGAACCACATTACATGAACATTTACTAATCTTTCTTTGTCCTTGTAGGAGATTAGACAGCCATAATGGGAAGTGTTTCTTGTTTGTCTCACAGTAAGTACTTCAAAGCACACTATGTGAGGAGGATTATTGAGCACCTATAGATAAATATTTTGCAATTATTGAGATAAAAATGGTTCTATGGTCGACCAATTGGCATCAGAGACTCTGTTTTCTACAACCCCAACAAACCAAGTTGTTCAGATGATGACTATGACAGCATTAATGTCTTCTAGCAAGAGTGTGAGTGATGAATATAATCTTGAAACTGCAATATTAAATACCTAGTTTACTCATTAAAATATATATATATATATGTCAGAAGAGACTCTCTCAAAAGCATTGATTCAAAATAAGTGTCATCTAGATAGAAGATTACGCTGGAAACCAATCCAGCTGCAGTCTATGATACAATACTGCTGTATGTCCATCCACTTCCTCAACTATGCTACCTGTGTGGAAGCTGCAATCCCACCTGCATAATAAAAAGAACATAGGCAGCATCACTCGCCCATACAAAGTCCAACTTTATGGATGATATCATGGATAAAACATAGTCAATTTTTTTTTGGGTAGAAGTCACATAAATTATAGGCAACTCCTGTAAGAGATAACTAAAATATAAAAGCATCATTCAATTCTTCTTGTAATACAAACAAAATCAAAACTTTGATGCAAACAATAAACAAATAAAGAAATAAAATGGTACTTCTAGATGAACAACAACTAACTCATCTAAAACTGTAAACAATGAATAATTCAAGTTCTTTTTCATATGTTTCTTATTGTAAGGTCAAAGAGAAGAAGGCATGAGATTTATTCAACTTAAGTACCTAAGGAGATCTAGACAATAATGTTTAAAAATTAGAACAAACTTTATGGTAGCTTGTTAGATGAACCAAAATCAAACAAGAAAGAAAGCTTCATAAAGTCAAATACATATACCTTTCAAGAAAGGCTTTGTTAATGGGTCTCGTGCATACTTGTTAAGTACATTGAATAGGAAATACACAATTTCCATACAACTAGTTATACATTTCACAGGGGAGACAAGTGTATTGGAGTGCATAAATTTTCTTTTTATAGCAATAAAAGGATCAGTTTTAAGCACAATGAGGTGTTGAGCAAGCTTATTTTCAATAAGGATGTGAGAAACTCCATATGTTCATTAGCTAAAGACAACCTGATAGGTATGAAGCCAATTTTTTTTGTGATGCTTGGAATATTATTGGTGAATAAGTCACTTTAGCTATCAAGACTTCTTTTCTATGGGATGCCTCCTTAGGGAGTTTAACTCTACTTATCCTACGCTAGTGCCTAAGGTTGAAAATCCTGAGACCCTATTTGATTATAGGCCAATAACATCTTGCAATAAACTTATAGAAGTGCATCTCCAAGATACTTCTCATTGAATGAAGCATGTTGTACAAATAACCTCCACAAGGGGTTACGGATTGTGGATAATATTTTAGTGGCCCACGAACTCTTTAGAGGAAACCAAGAGAATAACAAAGGGGCTCAATGGATGATTAAACTCTCTCTCTTCAAGATGTAGAGAGAGAAAATCCTCCCAACCCGTTTTGAGTTTCTGTCCGTCAACCTCACCCCCTCCTCTCATCTTTTTCCCTTAACCCCTCCTTTTTGAGTTTCTATCCATCAACCCTACCCCCTCCTCTCATCTCCTTCCCTTAACCCCTCCTGTTTTGTTTCACCTATCCCCTTTCCCTTTCCTCCTGCTTTCCCCTGTTCGCACACTCTTCCCTAAAGTGTCATAGCATCCTGTTTCTTCTTTTCCTCCCAGGCTAATAGCCTAGTCTTTAGCTTGGCATTCATCTAATAGTTATCATGAGGACCTTTGTTCGTAGGAACAAGAAGGTATCTTTTGGAGTTGCTTTGGCGCCACCTAATCCGGTGGACGGTTCGAGCAAGTTGAGGAAGTGGAAAATCAAAGTGTCTTCTCCACCAGCAAACTACGGTAGTTACCCTGAGGAGAGTAGTATTGTTGTTTCTAGTATTAGAGCTATGAAAACCAAGGCAGGTTCCCACTCGAAGTCCAAGGCAATGAGTGTGACTAGTCAGCTCTTGCATGACAAGTTTGCTACTAAGACCGAAAAGTTTAAGCCGATGTTAGCAGAGAAAAGTAATCCAGCTACCAAATCAAGCTTGGGTCCATCGCTTGAGGAACAAAAGCAAGACAGACCGCCTTCCTTTTTGGCTGATGGTCAGAGCTCCATAAGCGAGTAAACCCTTAGGGAAATGATAAAAATTGTAGATGACATTGAAACTTCAACTCTCCAAGGACGGACAAACTAGGTTATGGGCAGTAAACAAGCACCCCAAAAACCACCATCTTTGTTCAGGAGGTTTCTTAAAACATCCCAACCCCGCTTGGACCGTTGGTAGATGTCTCTTTAGACTACTACGCCCCGTCCAAGCTAGGAGATTTAATCTGTGTGGAGCACCCCCTGTCTGTATCTAGATTTGGGGAGAAGATTTGGATGAATACTCTAGTGGGCTACTTTCTCAATTGTAGCTTATCTTTCCTTTCAGGCCAAAAGATTGCTCGGAACATATGGAAAGAAAAGGGACTGGTGGAAGTTCTTGCAAATGGATGTGACTTTTTCTTCTTTAAGTTCAAGGATGAAGCTTCCCTCCTTAAGATTTTGAGCTAACAATGGTCGTTTGCCAACCAAATCATCATCATTAAGCATTGGTCTCTTAGGGCAAATTACGACAAGGTGTTGCCT
The DNA here is from genome assembly GCA_024138015.1 of Lumnitzera littorea. Classification (NCBI taxonomy): domain Eukaryota; kingdom Viridiplantae; phylum Streptophyta; class Magnoliopsida; order Myrtales; family Combretaceae; genus Lumnitzera; species Lumnitzera littorea. The sequence goes on along the minus strand of JAMXBB010000001.1, from coordinate 10,801,899 downwards.
AAGAAAATCCCTATTTGGATTTAGCTGTGGGGAGTGCTAATGGAGTTTCTCCATAGAGATGGCATTGGGTATGTCGCAAGTGCAATAGGCAAGCCCCTCTAGGTAGACTTAGTCATTGCGAGAACCGAACGAATCAAGTTCGCTCGGGTGTCGGTGGAGGTAGATGTTAAATCCAACTTCCCTTTCTCCTTTGTTGTCAAGAGAGCAAACGGTAGGATTGCTATGGTAGACATTGAATACCAAAATGTCCCCCTTCGATGAACCCATTGTAAGGTGTTTGGGCATAACATTGACCGTTGTGCTGAAAATCAGAAGGATAACCAAGAGATATCTACCAATAGTAACAAAGGCTTCAAGGGTAATCTTAACACTGATACGGGGAAGAACCAAGATCGTATTATTGAGGAGGAAGGTACCCATTCTAAGGGAGTGATCATTAAAGAAGGAAACTACATAAAAACTCATAACCTAACCACCTAGTAGAAAGAGGGACAAACACATTACTGTAGATACGCTATCCTCTGATAACTCATCATCAGATTGTCTAAGATTGTTGGGTGATTGCTCTTACGCCATCCAATCATAGAGAGCCTAGCTGCTAAGGACGAGGGAGCGCATAGTCAAACAAAAGTTGACTTGCATGAACAGGGCGAAACCCCCATTGATTTTTCTCATTCGTTTGTCCTAGAAATTTAACTCAATCATGAGAACGAAACTATCAATGATGATTCATCTTGGAACTCTATCAAAAAGAGGAAAACGAGGAAGAAAAAAGGCGCAGCTATAGGAGGTAACACCAGTGATCCTCCATCTTGATTGGAATCGTGTGTCTTTAATTCTCTTTTCTTTTCTTTTATCAATAAATGTAAGCAGTATGGAATATAAGGGGGCTAAATGACCCCCCAAAAGCGAAAATAGTGAAAAGATTTTGTGTATCAAATCATATCTCCCTGCTGGTTTTGGTAGAAACAACAGTGAAGCCTAACAAAGTGCCTTCGGTGTACTCTAGAATCTTACCGTCTTGGAATGTAGAGCACCACTCAAGCGGCCGTATTTGGGTCGCCTAAAACCCTTCCATTGGGAAGATAAGAGTTGCTGTCTCGAATAGACAGTTCCTACATCGTCGCTGCTAGTTCGTAAGGGAGGACACAATTTGTTGCTTCACGTGTATCTATGGAGCAAACTTAACCACAGAAAGGGAAGCCCTATGGTCAAACCTTCTTCGCATTAAAGCTTCGATTTAGGAGGCTTGGATTTTAGGTGGTGACTTCAATGAATGTCGGAAGGTAGAGGAGAAAAATGGGGGAAATGAAACCATCACATTAGGCATAGAGCACTTCAACAAGTTCTACGAGGAGGTGGAACTAGTAGATGCTAAAACTAGTGGTCCCCTTTATACGTGGTCAAACAAAAGCCCTTTTAACCTCCTCCTGAGACGGTTGGACAGATTTTTGATCAATTGAGAGTGACTTCTAGCCTTCCCAAACTGTGAAACGAGGATATGTGCTCTGGGCATATCTAATCATAGCTCAATCATGACCCACCTTGGCCATTTGATGTTGAAAAGAAGAACCCCTTTCAAGTTCTTTGATTTCTAGAGCAAAGACCCAAACTTCCTCCCCTTAGTGGAAAGGATTTGGAATAAGCAAGTAGAAGGAACCCTCATGTTCAGAGTGGTCTCAAAGTTGAAGTTGCTAAAGAAAGAATTGAGGGAACTAAATAAGGAACATTACTCGGATATATCCAGGAGAGCTTCCCAAAGCCTATCTGTCTTACAAAGCATTCAACTTTCCAATCGAGCTGACCCTTCAAATGTGAACTAGGACCTAAAGAAAATGAAGTACAAGGAACACTACCTGTTAGATGCCGCTGAGGAATCTTTCCTAAAACAAAAATCAAGACAATCTTAGTTGAAGTTAGGAGACAAAAACTTGTCTTTCTTCTTCTGCTCTTTGAAGCTAAAACAAGCTAGAGATAGCATCCAATCCATTGTGTTAAAGGATGGCTCACGACTAACCAATAAAGGCGACATCAAGGAAGGAGCTATCTCCTTCCTCTAAAGTCTATTGAACCACCTAGGGATTATGCCAACAAACCTAGACACTATCTCTTTGCTTATGGAAAGAAGGGTTACAACAGGGGATTGGCTACTACTCACTAGACTAGTGGACAATGCAGAAATTAAGAAGGCATTGTGGTCTACACCTATAAACAAAATGCTTGGTCTGGATGGCTTTAATGCACTTTTTTTCCATTTGACTTGGCATATCATTGGTGAAGCAGTTAACATGGCCATTAAAGACTTTTTTGCATCAAGGAAGTTATTGAAGTCAATAAACTCCACCTATCTTGCGTTGATTCCTAAGGTGAACACTCTAAAATCCTTTATGGATTTTCGTCCTATTTCATGTTGTAATGTGCTCTACAAATGCATTTCTATAATCCTTGCAAACCGGTTAAAAAGTGTCCTCCTAAGCTAGTAGGTAAAGAGTAATCTGCGTTCATTAAAGGTAAAAGAATTGTGGACAACATCCTAATAACGCAAAAACTAATGAAGGGTTACCACAAGGATGCTCATGGTGTGAGATGTGCAATGAAGATGGACATTAAAAAGGCCTATGACCACGTAAATTGGGCCTTTCTGGAGCACCTATTACACGCCCTCAACTTTCCACTCATCTTTGTTTCCACTCATCTTTGTGAAGTGGATTATGATATGCATATCTTCGCCTAGATTCTTCATCTACCTCAATGATGAACTAATGGGTTTCTTTGCCAATAACCGAGGACTAAGGCAAGGAGATCCTATCTCTCCCTACCTCTTCGTCTTTGTAATGGAAATCCTCTCATGCCTCTTAAGCAAAGTAAGTGACTTTCAAGGATTTAGTCACCATTAGCACTATAGAAAAGGAAAATTGAACCACCTTTGCTTCGCGGATGATATTCTCATCTTCTCTAAGGGTGATGTCAACTTGGTTGGATTGATCAACCAAGCATTACAATCCTTCCCACAACTCTCAAGTCTCCACCGCGGCTTGTCTAAGAGCAATATCTTCTTCAATGGAGTTCCTCAAGACATCAAAAACCAAATCTTGTCAATGACTCGTTTCAAGGAGGGGCAACTATTAGTAAAATACTTGAGGGTTCCTCTGACTTCTACCAGAATCTATAAAGGTCACTACCAAATCCTAGTAGAAAGGTTCACTTCTCAGATTAATTGTTGGTCCACCAAATCCTTATCTTACGCTAGTAGGGTCCAATTAATTAAGAGTATCCTTTTCTTGCTACAAGTCTATTGGGCATCCATGTTTGTCCTTCCAAAAAGCATCCTAAAAGAGTTACAAACAAAGATGATGAGATTTCTATGAAATGGCAATGATGAAACAAAAGCTAGAGTCAAAGTCTCATGGAAGGACATTTGCTTTTCTCAAAGTGAAGGGGGATTGGGAATAATGGACATCATCCTTTCAAATAAAGTAGCCCAACTGAAGCATATCTAGTTCTTGATGAGTGACCTAAATGGCTTATGGTCAATCTGGACTAGAGAGGAAATGTTAAGAGGACGAAACTTCTAGTCCATTCCCAACCCTTCACAAATTTCTTGGTCGTGGCAAAGGATCCTCTAAGCTAAAAGATGGGCAAGGCCACTTTTCTCTTGGAGCATCGGTAATGGAAGGAATATCTCCCTTTGGTATGACTCATGGCATCCGAATAGCCCTCTTGTAAACTGGATTGGAGAAAGGAACATTTATGCATGAATTGGAGCAAAGAAGCAAGGTTGAGTAACATTGTAAAAGGACCAAATTAGCGTTGGCCGAAAGGGGACACTTGGGACTCCATTAAATCTAGCTTACCCCATCAAATCAAACCAAAGATAGGGGTTAACAATGCTTTCATTTGGATCACTAACCTAAGACAAGGATTTTTTATTAAGTCAACTTATAACACCTTGAGGAGGAAACATCAGTCCATTTCTTGGCATCCCATCGTTTGGAATAAATCTAACCTTCCTCGACAGTCCTTCATCTTGTGGCTTGTGACCAAAGAAAGACTTCTTACGCAAGACAAGCTTTTTCAATGGGGTATTCTATCCCAAAGCCAATGTTTTTAATGCACATCCAAGAAGGTGAACCACCAACACCTCTTCATCTCATGTGAGTTTACAAAACGAGTATGAGTGGGACTTCAACATCATCTTCCCCATCCATGGTACTTCCATCCTCGGCTAAGTTCTATACAAGCTCTTATAGGTATGTTCACTTAGATTGGATCCTAAATAGGAAGGAGGGCTCTATCAATGATGGTCTACAATATATGGAAGGAAAGGAACTTTAGGCGATTTGGTGGCACTCCAACCCTAGCAAATATTCTAGTTAAGTCCATTTTGTTATACTTGGATGTATAGTTATGAGCTCTTAATGACGTCCAAGTTCGTAAACCACATTCAGTTGTTTTGTTAATGTAGAAAACGAACTTGGCTTCTTTTGTTCATCTTTTTTTGTTATTAATACAATACTGACTTTATTTAAAAAAAACAAATGGGTTAAATGTATGATTAAAGTTGATTTAATGAAGCTTATGATCATGTGCGATAGAGCTTCATGCTTCATTCGTACATTATTGTAGAGCTCTAGCTTCTCATTCCAATTTATGAACAGGATCATGCTTTGCATCACATCACCTATGTTCTCCATAAATATAAATAGGGAGCTTATTGGTTACTTTGCATCCTTTAAGGTACTTGGATAAGGAGACCCACTTTCTCCTTGCATTTTTAAGTTGGTAATGGAAGTGCTAGCTGGTTTGCTTAAGAAGAAATAGTTCAAGCAAGGGTTTGAAGTTCCATTGATGATGTGAAAAGGAGAAACTCATAGACTTGTGGTTTGTAGATGATATCTCCACCTTTTCAAAAGCTGATAAGCCTTCTATTAAGTTGATAAAAGGGAGGTTGGATGAATTCCATGCTTTAACACGCTTAAAAGCTAATCCAACCAAAAGTCATTTTCTTAGTGGCATCAAAGCTAGTATGCAAACCGACACTAATGGAATTTTGGGGTTTTCCATGGGAATCTTACCAGTTCACTACTTAGGGTCCCTATCATCTCTACAAGACTCTCCAAAAGTGTTTGCTGGATCTTGTGAATAAACTTACAAGAAGAATTAACCATTAGACAAGTAAGGTACTTTCATATGTGGGTTGAGTCCAACTAATCAAGAGCATTCTTTTTTCTTTACATGTGTATTGGTTATCCATCTTTATCCTTCTAAAAAGCACTCTAAATATGCTTGAATCCAAACTCAAGCATTTTCTTTGGAATGGTAATGACGAGGAAAAGGCCAAGACAAAAGTAAGTTGGAGAGATGTTTGCAAGCCTAAAACAAAAGGAGGGCTTGGTATACTGGATTTGCAGCTTTGGCAAAGTTGTCCAACTTAAACACTTTTGGATCCTCTTAATGGACTTGGGTGACTACATATGGCCTAAGTAGATACGCTCCAAAATTTTGAAGGGTGCAACTTTTGGTGCATCAAAGTTCCCAATGATGCCTCATGGGCATGGAAAATATTTTACAATCTAAGTGTCTAGCTCTACAGCTTATGAAATGGAAAATTGGGAAAAGCAACACCATCTCATTTTGGTATGACTCATGGCATCCAAGAGGACCTTTGGTGGATTGGCTAGGAGAAAGAGTAACTTTGGAAGTTGGCTGGCCCAAAGAAACTTTACTTTGGTGCTTTATTAATGGCACAGATAGGGAGAGACTCGAAGGGGATGTTTGGAGAAAAATCAGCAGCAGCATTGGGTCTAGTAAACCAAATTAGGCAGATTGTGATAGATTAATAAGGAGAAACAAGCCATCTAAGGAGCTTACTATCAGACAGGCATGTTAGGTAGCGAGGGATAAAACTCCAGCTGTTATATGGGTTCCTAGGGTCTGGAACAAGTCCTCAGCTCCTAGACATGCTTTACTGTTATTGCTACTCCCTCAACAATGGCTTTATACCATGGATAAGTTAATTGAATGAGGACTGATTGCTGCAAACAGCTATTTCTTGTGCTGCAAGGAGTTGGAGAACCATGACCATCTATTTGTGAAGTGTGGCTATGATAGTGAAACCTGAAGAAGAGTGCAGAGCTTTGTGCATTGGCCATCTCTGCACGCTGGTGGATCCAAGCGGTTGAGCTGAGGCTTTATTGAGGACTAACTTTTGTGTCTTCCTTAAATTCTTTTATAATTTTCTTAAGAAAGCACCTTTCAGTTTTTTAAGGCCATTATATTGACATTCATCAGCTGTACATCTAGTGACATCATTTTCACTTGTGAAAAAATTAAATGGCAGTATGATACCGCCTGTACTCTACTAAAAATAGTTGTTAAGACTCCAAAGTTCTTTCTTTTCAATATGTTGGGTTTTAGCGTAAGCTTTGTGTTAATGGACGTTAGACTTCTGATTTCCAAGTTTTGAATGGGATAACAACTAATTGATCAAAAAGTTTAAAGTAACAAATGTGTTCTAATATTTTATATTTCAAGGTTCCTATTAACAAATGCCTCTAGAGCAGTAGTTAACCTGAAAGAAAGCGGGGAGGGGGGCCGGGGGGCTTTTGTTGTGTGGTGGGGGGGTGGGGTTTGTTATCTCTTTGATGCTTGATACATACTTCTTAGAGAAGGAATTATATAAAATGGTCTTCATTAACAATGAGCAACTAGCATTTATTGGCCATTTTATCGAACTAAGTATCCAACTGTTTTGTAGATACTTAGTTCGATTCTAGAGGTTTCTTGGTGTGCTTTTTTTAGTTCATTTCTTGCGTATACTAAGGAATGAAATATATCTCACATTACCCAAAAAAAAAAATATATAAAATGGTACAGAAATTTCTCCTTTTGGTCTTACACAAGTATACTCAGAGCATTCATCAACATTTTCCATATTTCAGTACTTCCTCTAACAAAGTGTGAGCAATGTTATTAACAGAAACTGCATGGAGTTGCTCAATGGAACAGTCAAAGGACAACATGAGAACTTAAACTTATATTCTCCACTTTGATACCATGTGAATCAAATAGGACCATAGATAATAGTCCTGATCAAGCTTATAAATCAGTTGGTTTATGGAAGCTTTGAAACTAACTAGAACTACAACTTGTTATTTTAGTAACTTATATGCAGACCTTGTGCCCTAACACTTCATATTCACTCAATGTAACATTGATAATCTACTTAGTACAGCTGATACATAAAAAATTATGCTATTAAATCATACATGGTAATGCTAATCATGCAATTACACAATTTAGACTAAAGGCTTGGATCAAGATATAGAAATGTTTACCAGATATTATCCAGTTCACATGAAAGAACTATATGTAACCATTGATTTTATGAAAATACTTACTCAAATCGAGTATTGTCCAAGCTCATCACCAGCCTAAATATTTCTTCGCATGTGGCCTCCACAGCTCCAACTGCCTTCATTGCCCTACTACAACTCCTTGGCTACATAAAGAAGATTCTTTTATGCCCTAGTATGCCATAAAGTTAACAAGGACATGACCAAGAAAGAGGAAACAAGGTAGTTTCATACAAGGTAGTCAACATCACCAAGCTCTTCAAATATACGAAGACCTGTCAATAAAAGGATTATAGAAAAGGAATGACTTTCAATTTCAGATGGATGATAGAATAAAAACCATTAGCATAAACAACTCAGGCACCATTTTGACATTGAAGAAGGCGCCAATGCTTTGAAGAAAATGCCTGGGAGTTGTTATCATCACTTGACCACTCTGAGTTAAATTCCCATGTTGGATCTAATACACCATCTGGGGGACCTGCCAAATAAATGAAGATAATAACATATAGCTTTGATAAAAACAATATTGACCAAGAAATGGAATTGAAAGTAACCTTTTCCTATGGTTGACCTCCGTGATAAAAATGAATGAGAACCATCAATATCCTCCTGAGCATCATACCTATACCAATATCAGAAAAGTTTAGTGGCAACTTACTATCAAGATATGTATTGGAGCATTTATATTAACTGCTGACACCTGAATCATTGTATATATTCAGATGTATCTATTCATAATCCTTCTGGAAAAGAACAGAAAAAATAGATGGGCAGTCTGGCTACGGGCAATAAAACTCAGCCAACCTTCAACAGGAGATGAACTAATAATCATATACTTTGAGCATTAAAGCATTTATGTAGCTAAAATAATAAGGATTTCCTCCTATAATTGTATTACAGAATGATATTCATGGAAGTTACCATCCTAATAGAAATTGCACCAGCAATAATGGAGATGGTACAGGGATGAGTCACCAAAAGGGAACTTAAAAAGAAGTCTCCAATCTATACTATTAGATTAATTCATGAATTAATCTCTACAGTCAAATCTTCTTTTACCAAATTTCTTTTTCAAAATCTCCATTGTTAGATCTTTTCAAGTAACCAAATAGCAACTTATTCTAATAATTTCTCGCAATAACATTGCCCATAATTGAAGCCTTCAAGGCTTTTTAGCTCCATCATGCCAACCTATAGCTTGTGGCTGGGATGGTTGCAAACAAGCAGCTTGTGGCTGAGATGGTTGCAAACATGACTTTCTTTTTGCTAACTTTTCTATTTTTCTTCAACAGCCAGGCTGCACTTGCTGATCTATGATGCGAAAAAGTCATCATTTGTTTAAGTGGGTCTTAATACAAGTATCTTGATGGCCCAGATGATTTTCTTTTTTTTTTTTTAAATAAATAAGTAGCACCATTCATGAACCAGTGACTATCCATTAGTATTACATGTTAAGATGAATCAGAACCATACAAAATTTGTCTTCAAAAACATCTCATCTACATTGTACAATGCCCAAGAACATCTCACGCTTATTTTGAGCATGATGAAACTCAGATGAGCAAAACTGTAAAACAAACAATTGAAAATGCTTTTGATTTGTACCAAATGGAGGGTTTAGCTCAAAACAGTATTTTGAAAGACAAAGTGTCCGATTTCTAAGATCATCCCGGTACTTAAAAGTATATTCTTCCCATGTAATCACTTGTAACATTTTTTTCTTTTAATCGGGGAAAGGAGTAAGAGGAAGGTTTGAACCACTCTACACCTTGCCTCACAAGGCGAATACCATTTGACCAATGGCCTATTGATATGTAAATTGTAAATGCCTAAGTCCTTATAAGTTATTGAATTACTTGCAAGACCACAACTAGGCTTTTTATAAACATACACATTTTATATTTACATGAGAACTTCCATAAAGAAGGTACTGTTGTTAGTAGAAAATCTATTCTAAACCTGGTGCTCCCTTATGATAAAAAAAAACTGCATAGACCAATTCACCTCCGGTTCCATTTGTCTCCCCACTTGGGGGAGGCTACAGACAAACTAAAAGTATGAAGCTATATACAAATATATATGGGCAGAGAACTAAAAAGCATAAGAAAATCCAAGAACCAGAATCAAACCCAGGCAACGTATATCACCCTGAATCTACTATGGAACCAACTCTTTTTAGCCTGATCTTATGTCTAATGACTCTGATCAATGCATAGATCAAAACCTAAAGCAACCAATTGACCTAAGAGCACATGAAGCTGTATTAAATAAATTCTCATGCCCTATTTTTGACTTCCTCTCATGCCATAATACGTCAACAAACACAAGGCCTCATACAATGGCATAGAGGTTCTAATAACTGTTTCGAATGCTCTAAAGACAGGAAGAAATGAAAACACCATAAAATTGAAGGAAAAATTGGAATAAAATTTCTCTCATAGTTTTATTGATTTTGGAGCACACAAATATATACACACAGAAGAGCACAAGGATACAAATCTGTACAAATCTATCTTGCTAGTTTTATGCTCAAGGATAAGCTTAAATAAAATAGAAAATATTCTGGACTATCCTAATAAATAAATAGAGTAACAACAAAATAAAAAATAATAATAACCAAAAAATAAACAATATTTCCAAGATCTTATGATGGAAAGGTCCCCTCCCTATATGTAGGATTCGAGGCTTAATTGTTTGATAAAAAAGAGGATTACAATATCTATAGTTGAATCTCTTATTAGGCCTTTTCTGATGAGGAGATTAAGAAGACTATGGGCTATGGCTAAGGATAAGGCCCTTAGACTTGATGGTTTTCATGTTAATTTTTTTGGGGCAGCTTGGGATATAGTGGGCGAGGAAGTTCATTTGGCTATCAAGAATTTTTTTGCTTTAGGCAGGATCTTGAGTAAAATCAACTCTACTTATTTGACCCTTGTCCCAAAGAAGGAGAATCCATCATCTTTTGCTGACTTTCGTCCCATTGCATGTTGCAACACTATCTATAAATATATTTCTAAATTGTTGACAGATCAGCTTAAAGCTACATTAAACTTCTTGGTTAGTAAAGAGCAATCAACATTCATCAAAGGAAGAAGGTTTGTGGATGATATTTTGATAGCTTTGGAGCTTGTAAGAGGCTATCATAATGATAATAAAGGAGCAAGATGTGCAATAAAGGTGGATCTCTCCAAGGCCTATGATAATATCAAGTGGAGCTTTATAGAAAAAGTGCTCAAAGTGGTTTCCAACCATTTTTATTAAATGGGTGATGGCTTGCATATCTACTCCAAAATTTTCCATCAATATAAATGGTGAGCTAGCTGGTTACTTCTCTTTGTCTAAGGGTTTGAAACAAAGGGACCTTATATCTCCATACCTTTTTGTACTTGCTATAGAGGTTTTCTTTTGTATCATGAAGGAAAAAAGTGAAATTGATGATTTTGGTCACCATTGGAGATGCAAGATGGAAAAACTAAATTATTTGTGCTTTGCCTATGATATTTTGAATTTTTTAAAAGGAGACAACAATACACTACATTACATTAAACAGGGTTGGAGGAATTCCAAGAGTTATCTAGATTACATGCAAATACTTTAAAAAGTCAGATTTTTTTAAGTAGAGTTAGACCAGAATCAGAGACCATATTATAAGATTGATGAATTTTGAAGTTGGGGTTCTTCCCATTAGATATCTTGGCATCCCTTTGTTGTCATACAGGCTATCTAAATTGGATTGTAGGGCTCTTATAGACAAATTTTCATCAAGAATCAACAACTAGTCCTCTAAGTTCCTTTCATATGTTGGAAGAGCTAAACTTATTAAGAGTGTATTGATCTCTCTCAAGGTTTATTAGGTTATGATATTCATTCTGCTTGTCTTTATTATTGAGCAAATAGAGAGAAAATTAAAAAGATTCTTGTGGAAAGGGAACCATGAGGCAAAAGTAAAGGAAAAGGTTAAGTGAAAGAAAATATGCCTCTCAAGGTTTATTGGGTTATGATATTCATTTTGCCTATCTTTATTATTGAGCAAATAGAGAGAAAATTAAAAAGATTCTTCTGGAATGGGAATGATGAGGCAAAAGTTAAGTGAAAGAACATATGCAAGCCAAGGATTAAAGGGGGCTTGGGCTTCATTCACATTAAACTATGGAATAAAGTGGCACAACTCAAGCACATTTGGACACTGTAAGGATGATTCAGCTCTTTATGGCCTAGCTAGGTTAAAATTGAACTGCTCAAAGGAAGAAGTATATGAAGCATTAAAATTCTAGGTGATGCCTCTTAGTCATGGAGAAAGATTCTCTAATTGAGATTACTAGCGAGCAACTTGTTGAGATGGAAATTAAGGGAAGGTGAATTAATATCCTTTTGGTATGATAATTGGCATTCCCGAGGACCTTTGGTGGAATGGATTGATGAACATTACCAAGCTTTGTTGAGATACTCAAAAGACACTTGTCTTAGCACCTTTATCGAAGATGGTAGTTGGAGATGGCCAAAAAACACTAGATGGAATGACATCACAATAGATCTAGCGGAATTGAGGCCAACCCTTGATATGAAGGACAAACTTGTTTGGTAAAAAATGCTGAAGCAGCAAGTTTATCAATAAGGAATGCTTATTTTTTAGCGAGGAGCAAAGATAGTAGGAAAGTGTAGGCACCTTTGGTATGGAACAAGGAAATATTGTCAAGACACTCTATGATTTTGTGGATGATGGCTCAACAAAAATTACAAATCCAGGATAAATTGATGGATTGGGGACTCATTCATGAGAACAAATGCTAAATGTGTCAAGATGAAGAGGAATCATATAATTATTTCTTTTTTGGCTGCCTTTTGGTTAAAGAAATTTGGGTTAGAATAGAAAATGTTTTAAGCTGGCAGCACAACAAACCTTTGGAAATTAATTTAATGCAAAACTTCTTGGAAGTTAGAGTGTGTACAAAGCTGAATAGGAAACGAAGGAAGGCTATAGCTATAGGATGTTATTATATATGGAAAGAAAGAAATGAAAAGAGGGTAAATGGAAAGAATAGCAACATAGAAATTATCTTTAAGATAATTATTACGTGTTTTGTATAGCTGATATACATTGTATACCCACTATTCAATCGTAGTATCCTTTTATTGATTTGATATTCAAGATGAATAGTGGCTAGTAATTTTATTTGTACATTTCTTATGTACATTTTAGGTGATGACATTATCTCATTCACCCAAAAAAAAGTAAAAAAATAACAACATGATCAGGCAAGAAAAATAAAACTAATTCCCTATTTCCTTCACTCCCTCTTAAGTTAAGAAATAAATATCTATCATTCCTAGCATACTAATCATCTCTAAAAATAGTTGCTTTAGTAATGATTTTGTTAACACATCAGCTTCTTGGTTCCTTGAAGAAATATACTGCAATTTGCTGTTTCCATCTTCAAGCTCAACCTTTATAAAATTCCTATCAAGTCTTATATGTTTCATCCTATCATGTTGAATAAGATTCTTGACAATATTTAAAGCTCATTTGCTGTCACACTACATCACAACATTCTGAACTTCTATCTTTAAATCCTATAGTAGCCTCTCTATCTAGATTACTTCACAAATTCCTTAGGTAATAGCCTTGTATTCAGCCTCTGCACTACTCCTAACCATCACAGATTGTTTTTTACTTCTTCAAGTCACCAAATTTCCCCAAAGTTTGGTAAAAAATCCAGATTTGGACTTTCCATCTATGATATCACCACCATAATCTGCATCAGCAAATGTTTCAAGAGTCCTATACTCACTCTTCTTGATAAACAAACCCTTTTCCTGGAGCTTCCTTCAAGTATCTAAGAATATGATTGACATCTTTTAAATGATGTTTAGTTGATGAATGCATAACTTAACTCACCAAACCGATTGGATAAGCTAAATCTAATTTGGTTAGTGATAGATAAATCAATCTTCTCACTAGCCTTTGGTACTATCCTTTATCCATAGGTTCATCAATCTCTAGAGCGTTATACTTCCAATTGTGAGGAAGTGGAGTTCTCATGGGCTTGCATCCTAACATCCCCATTTCTCTTAATAAATCAAGTATGTATTTTCTTTGACTAATGACAATATCCTTTTTGCTTTTGGTAATCTCCATGCCTAAGAAGTATTTCAGGTCTCCAAGTTCTTTTATGTCAAATTTCACCTTGATTTCTTTCTTTGATTTCTTTATCTCAATCACATCACCACCTGTAATAATTATGTCATCTACATACACTATTAGTATAGTTTTTAAACCATTACTACCATGTTTTAGACAGAGTATTCCCAAATTGATCATTGTATCACTAAATTTTTTTAACCATGCTATAGGGGATTGTTTCAAACCATATAGTGACTTGTGTCATTTGCAAACTTTACCGTCATCTCCTTCTACTGTGAAACCAGGTGGGAGCTTTATGTAAATTTTTTCTTCTAACTCCCCATTTAGAAAGATGTTTTTTACATCAAGTTGATGCAAAAACCAATATAAGTTTATTGCTACAAATAATATAGCTCGAATAGAATTCAGTTTTGCCACTGGGGCAAAAGTTTCCTCATAGTCAATTCCATAGGTCTAAATATAGCCTTGAGTTACCAGCCGGGCTTTATCTCTCTCTATGCTTCCATCCGAATTATACTTTCCCACAACCCTCTTTCCATTTGGAAGATCAACAATTTCCCATGAGTTATTTTGATACAGGGCTTTCATCTCATCAAGTATGGCATTTCTCCACTTCTCATCTGCTGATGCTCCATTAATATTCCTAGGAATAAATGCTGAATCAACTTGAGCAGCAAAAGCACCAAACCATGGTGAAAGTCTGGAATAATTCACATAGTTTGAAATGGGTACCTAACATAAACTCGTTTTTCCTTCCTCAAAGCAATAGGAAGATCAATTTCTGCTCTCTCCTCTTCATTGTCTTTTCCTAAGACCAATGGCTCAGGATCAGATGATTGGCTTTGGTAGGGTTTTTTATTTCTTTGTGTAAGGACACGAAGAGGTCTCGCTAAAGATGATAAATTAGGGGTACTTTCCAAACCAGCGGACTTGAAAGACTGATTAGTAGTGACTCTAGAAGCAGAATCACTTGATGGACAATCAGAATTAATCTGATGTAGTGTTTCCAACCCCTTGATCTAAGTGTGACCCTACTAACATATTTGGTGAGTTGAGTTTGGACCAAACACACTTGGCTGCATTTTTTCTGATGAATCAGACAACAGAATTGAATATCCTTCTTCTAGAATCAGTGGTTAACAGCAGGTCTCCTCCTCCATGGTACTCTCCCCCCTGGATAGAAGAACTATAAGAGGCTTGTACTTCTAGGAACACAACATCTGGTGTAATATAGAGATGTCTACTAGGTGGGTGATAGTACTTACTACCCTTTTTGTACAAGAGAGTATCCCAAAAATACTCAGTTGAGTGCTTTGGGTCAAACTTATATCTTAGTGGAGAATTATTCAAAATATAAGCAGTACACCTAAAGACTTTAGGTGAAAGATTGTTGAAAATGCAGATTCTGGGCTAAGATTGTAATAAGACACTTAAAGGTGTTTAAAATTGTAGCACTTTTGAGGGGACTCAATTTATAAGGTAAGCTGCAGTTAAGATAGCTTCACCCCAAAACCAATTAGGTACATGTTTTGATAGCATCATAGCTCTAGCAATTTCGAGGAGGTGTCTGTTTTTCATCTGAGCTACTCTGCTTTGCTAGGGAGTATATACACATGAGCTCTAATGGACTATTCCCACATTAGTGAGATAAGTCTCAAGCTTATTAGAGAAGTATTCTTTTTCGTTGTCTTTTCATAGAATCTAAATATTGGTTAGGAAAACATTGACTACAAATTTGTGAAATTGTTTGAAGACCCAAACCACGTCAGATTTATCTTTAAGTAGATAAACACAACATAATCTTGTATGATCATCAATAAACATTACGAACCACTTATAGCCAAAATAAGTCAATACCCTAGCTGGACCTTAGATGTCACTATGTACCAGATGAAAGGGACTTGATGCAGTCAAAGAATTAACATAATAAGAATTTTTTGGGAATTTGGCTAAAATGCAACCTTCACATTGAAAATCAGAAACAACTTGCAATACGATCTTTTCATATAGGCAAAACTAGGATGCTAAGAAGCTCATGACACAATAACACATTGGACTTTTTTTAACAGAAACTAAAGATTGATTCTCAAACCTAGACTTTGACTTTACTCCAAACGAGTAGTAGAGACTGTTCACCTCTTTAGACTACCAATCATCTTCCCCGAAGCTAGGTCCTATATCAAACAACCATCACCAGAAAAAATTAGTTTACATTTTATGGTTTGTGTCAAGTGACTTGTTGAAATCAAGTTATATCTTAACTTTAGCACAAATAAGTTTCATTCAAGACTAAACCATTAATAATGACATTCCCTTTGCCTTTCGCAATAGTACTTCCACCATTGGCTACTAATATCTGGAAAGAATTACTGCAAGTATTCAATCTCTTAATATAATGCTTAGAATTAACTATATGGTCAGAAGCTCCCGAATCAAGTATCCATGTATTTGTTTCAATATCATGAGAGGGAACTGCAATTACCTTGGTGAAATATTGCTGCAGTGGAGGATGATTTGTTAGAAGAAGTATTACCAAGTTCAATTTTAGTTTAACCAAAAATCTGCTGCAGCATGATGATCAGTTCATTAGTCAAACTAATGCCTAAGCTTTTTTCCAAATGTTCTTCCACTTTTGCAATCTGAATGGACTTCAGATAAAATGGCGGTGGGTTTACAACCTTTTGTGGTCTTTTCCCTTTTTGATTGTCGGGCTTCCCATTTAACTTCCAATGGGTTGCATGTGTGTGATTTGGTTTTTGACAAAAATCACACCACAAGTTTGCTTTTGCTGTCAAGTCACCCAGTCCTCCTCTCTTACTCAGTAGCACAGACCTAGGTAAAGAAGCATCAGTGCTCATCATCACTCTCCTTCGACTTTCCTCTCTTCTCACCTCAGCGAAAAAGCTTCTTTCAGACTTGGGAAAGGCCGTTTTTTGATCAGCCTCCCTCAGATTTCATCCAAATCTGCATTCAACCCATGCAGATACACTCTATCCTTCTCAAGGAGTGAATTATATTTCTGCCCATCTTCAACGCATTTCCATTCAATTTCAAAAAGTAAATCCATCTCCTGTCAGTTCCATTAGTGTGTTGTAATATTTTGTCGCACTCATATTTCCTTGGATGGTAGTTCTACTCTTAGAAAGTAGTTCAAAACATTGGGAGGAATTCTCTAGATCCAAATATATGTCCTATATTTCCTTTGCTGTTTCACAAAACAAATAGGTCCTCCCTATTGTTGGCTCCATTGAATTCACCAGCCAAGTCATGACTATTGAGTTGTCCACTTCCCAAACAACATACTCATGCAAGTTCTTGCGGGGCACTACAGTTGACCTAGTTAGGTAGCCTAGCTTGCCTTTCCCTCGGATTACAAGCTTGACAGATTGGAACCACACTCTAAAATTCACACCATTCAATTTGTGTTATGTTATTTGGAGCGTATGAGGTCAACGGGTGTAGTAGGAATTGTTTTCCCTTGGTTTGATGAGGTAGAGTCATCTAGGGTTCCAAATTTGTATTTGGACCCAGGTGAATTTTCAGGACTATTACCTTTCCCACTCATGTTTCATCAAGTTAGTTGATTTAGGATCCATGAAGGAAAAATTGGACTAAAATTTCTCTCATAGTTTTGTTGAATTTGGAGCACACAAATATATACACACAGAAGTGCACAAGGATAAAAATCTGTACAAATCTATCTTCCAAGTTTTGTGCCCATGGATAAGCTTAAATAAATAGAAAATATTCTGGACTATCCTAACAAATAAATAGAGTAGCAAAAAAATAAAAAATAATAATAACCAAAAAAATAAACAACACGACCAGATAAATAAAGTAAAACTAATTCCCTATTTCCTTAAAAAATGAACCAAAACAGGGAAATGGTGAATAGGCCAACAACGAAGACATCGGTTTGATGCATATGAATATACACTTTAGGACAGAGAGCATAATGATCAGTTCAGTTAGTCAAATTAAGCATGAACAGAAAGAAGAGCATCTTGAGACTGCAGATTAAATATGCACTACCTAAAAGAGACACCTGATCAAGGAACTATATTCAGAAAGGGAGCAACATGACAACTCTAAGTACACATGCATGCAACCTGCACCAGTTTAATTATTCCAATTTTCTTAGTGAAACAGGGAAAGCAATCCACAATTTGTCAAAATCTGTGTTAAAAGAAAGTAGGTATAATTTAGGGTAGATCCTATTTACATAACCTGTGTAGAAAATAGAATCTACAGTGGGTCTAAGAGATACATGACCTGATACAAACATCAGTCAAGCCTATGCTCATGAAATAGTGCACAAACATTTCTTGAATAGAGTAAGAGTGAAATGCACAGAAAAGAACTGGCTAAAGCTCCAGTAGTGATGCTAATCCACTGCCTCATCTTTCATATCTTTCCTTTCTTGGAGAGTAAATTTTATCACCAAAGCCAGTTCCCAAATCCCATCGTTAAATCAAGGTATAATCAGGATAATGCACCTTTACTTATTTGGTAAAGCAAGAAGAAGGAGGCGGTCATCGGATCAGATGGAGAGGTAAGAGTTTAGATCTACAGCACAGGGGGATGCAAGCTCCTATAGCTTAAAATCTGATGATTCAAGATAAAAAGGAATGGCAAGAAATAGCAACATTATGTTAATAAGCTCGCAACAAGCAAAATCACCACCAGTTCATCATGATTGTGCTGATAACATTGAGATAGAGAGACATTTCCTTAATAAAAAACTTGAGAAAGGATCAACATATATGCTATATGTGCCTACTCGAAGCCAACTATATGAGGTTCTGACAAATGGGCTCCCTACTACAGGATTTCAAGAAATAACTTCCAAGCTGGTGCGTCTTTTTGCATGGAGGAAAATTCTACAATCTAGAGAGCTTGCACTTCAACCTTTAAAATTGAGCAGTCGGCAATGGCAATGCAATATCCCTTTTTTTGAGTAAAGTGAGAAAATATCATGCCAAACAATTGTATATAGGAGGTGTACAAAAGGAGCACACTGATACCCATAAAACTGAATTATGCATCAAAAAACAAAAGCATGCCTAGTTCAATTAAAGGGCCATCAAAGCTCCAAAGTGCTCAATGATTACAAAATACAAGCTAATACTGATCCTAAGATAATAGCTATTGGGTTTGCCACTTCCTTCACATGTCTTCTGTTCTTTTCCTTCCATAAATACTAGCAAGCAACAGCAAAGGATATTTTGTGCAAGGCCTTCAGCCTTCTAGAGTTCAAAGGGTTTAAGAAATCCAAGACAGAAATTTCTTCAGAAGGCTTTGCCAGTATTCATCCAGTAGCACTCTCCATACACTTCCATAATTGTGTTGTATAGGAGCAACCCAGGAATCGATGGTCATGAGTCTCTTCCCCATTCTGACATAAGTAACAGCAATTTTCTTCAGAGATGCCCTAGCTTAATAGTTTATCCATAGTCAAAAAACCTTTATGCACAATTAGCCATAGGATTAAAGCATGTCTAGGCGCACTGCCTTTGTGCCAGACGACGGAGTACCAATCCACTTTAGGCTCTTCCTCCCTAGCCAAGAAATAAACCGATCTAATTGATAAGCATTTTGTTTCCCCACCCCTCCAAACAAGCCTACCAGCAACCGATTCATTTAGCTTTAGGGAACCCAGGCTATCCGTAACAGCAAACAATCTTTCTCCACTAGGCCATGTCCATGCAGCTCCATCAATGAAACTATTCAGCCTTGTTTCTTTATGATATCCCATGAAGATACAGGCTTGATTGCCCAACCAATTCTCCAAGGGCCCTTTAGGACGACAATCATCAAACTAAGAGGAAATGAGTCTTTCATCCCTCATCTTCCATTTTAGCAACTGTTTTGCTAAGGGTCTAGGTTGTAGGATTTTCCTCCATGCCTATAAGGCATCATTTGGTATTTTGATGTGCCAGAAATGCCTCCCTCTAAGTAACTCCTTTTCACCCAACACAGCCAAAGAGATGATACATCATCTAAGCAAAGTGTCCAAATATGTTTAATTTGTGCCACCCCATTCCATAGCTTAATGTCAATAACTCCCAATCCACCCTCCTTTTTAGGCTTGCAAACATCCTTCCATTAACTTTCTCTTTAGCCTTCAAGTCTTCACATCCACTCCAAAAAATCTTTCCACCTTAGTCTCAGTTTGGTTTAGTACATAACTCGGAAGGAGAAAAATTATGGACCAATAAACTTGTAGGGAAAACAAGACACTCTTTACAAGCTAAAGATGTCCAGCATAAAAGAGAAATTTGCTAGACCAATGATTAATCCTTGATGTGAATTTAGCCACCAAATCTCCACACTCAGAATTAGAAATGCTCATTGAAGAGAGAGGGACACAATGTGCCAATTTTAAAGTGCAACAAATTGGCAATATGCATTTTAACTCTAGGGTTCACTCCAAGGAAGATAAGGCTTTTTAGGGGAGGTTTGCCTTCAAACCTAATAGCTCATGAAATTCACCTAAACCCTCCTTAATATGTTCCATCGTTTAGATATCCCTTTTTGCAAAAATCACAACATCATCTGCAAAACACAAATGATTCATAATATCCCTTTCGTATGACCCTTGGCATTTGAGGGGCCTTTAGTGAACTGGCTTAGTGAAAAGACATCACTGACGGTTGGTTAGCCAAAAGAAACTCATTTATGCTTTTTCATCATGGTAAAAGTTGGGAGTGGCTTGCTGGATCGGTTTGGAGGAACATTAGCTCTTCCCTTAGCAATTTGAAGCTGAATTCTGCCAATGTTGACAAAATGATTTGGAAAAGTAAGCCATCTAAGGAACTATTTGTCAAGATCGCATATGAACTTGCAATAGGACCGGCAACCTGAGTTGATTGATACTCAAATAGTCTGGAATAAAACCTCCATGTCTAAACATGCTTTTGTATTATGGCTTCTTGCACTTCAAAGGCTCCATACTATAGATAAGCTAGTAGCTTAGGGTATGATCAACTCAAACCATAGCTATCTTTGTAGCAGGGAGGAGCAATCGCAAGAACACCTTCTTTTTTTTTTTTAAGTGTGAATATTCTCTGGGAAATGTGGAGAGTTGAGTATTCTTTACAGTGGACAGCTCAACCTTCTATTCATTTGGTAGTCAACTTAGCGGAAGACAAAAGAAAGCAACAGCTGCTAGTTGTTATTGGAGTAATTTATAAGATATAAGGAAATATAAAGTGAAAATTCTTATTAATCTTAACTCGGTAGTACAAAAGAGAACCTATAAATAGGTACCAAAAGTATGGTAAGTGGTGGTAGATAGAAATAACTCAATAATCAACTAACCTTCTAGAAACAATATCACAACAGAAAATAAATAAATTATTAATAATACAAGTGTTAGCAACAATAATAAAGACATAACTAACATATTTTCCTACACCCCTCTTAAGTTGAGAAAGAGATATCTAACATTTTCAGCTTGGATAATAATTCTATGAACCATTGCCAATGACTTTGTTAATAAATCTACTTCATAACTTCTTGAAGGAACATACTCCACTTAAATGCTTCCATTCTCCATTTCTGTCTTTACAAAGTTCTTATTTATTCTCACATGCTTCATTCTTTCATGCTAAATTGAATTCTTTATTACACCAATGGCTGATTTGCTATCATTATATAGAGTAGTGGATCTCACTTCTATTTTCAAATCAGTTAACAATCTCTGCAACCAAATTATTTCACACATTGCTTGAGCACTTGCCTTGTATTTAGCTTTTGCACTACCCCTCACCACTACTGGTTGTTTTTTGCTCCTCCATGTCAATAAATTGCCCTAAACCTCTATGCAAAATATTATAGTAGACTTTGAATCAATCCGATCACCTCCCCAATCTGAATTTATAAATGCTATCAAGTCTCCACAATTAATCTTCTTGATAAACACACTTTTTCCTGACATCCCATTAAGACACCTAAGAATGTGATTCATGACTTCTTCATGGTGTTTTGTAGGTGAATGCACAAACTAACTCACCATACTAATGACAAAAGCTAAATCTGGTCTTGATAAAGATAGATAAACTAATCTTCCCACAAGCCTCTCATATCTCTCTGTCTCAATAGGCACATCATTTCTTTTGAAACAATTCTTCCCAATCTCTTTTAAGCAAATCCATGATGTACTTGCATTGACATAAAAATTCCTTTTCTTGTACGTACCACTTCCATGCCTAAAAGATACTTGATAACTCTTAGTTCTTTTAGTCTCAAACTTCTCCTTGATTCTCTTCTTTAAGTTCGTAACCACATTACCACCAGTTGCAATAACATCGCCAACATAAATGATTAGAATAGACTTCTTTCCACTTGTTTCAAATTTTACAAAGAGAGTGTGCTCTGCTTGACTTTGACAATATCCCAACTTAACCAAAGTATTACTAAACTTTTTAAACCATACCTTAGGTGACTGCTTTAAGGCATACAAGGATTTGTTCAATTTACATACCTTACCTTAATTCTCTTTTGATTCAAAGCCAAGAGGAAGTCTCATGTAGATTTCTTCTTCCAGGTCTAATAAGGAATGCATTCTTGATATCTAGTTAATAAAGAGGCTAGTCAAGATTAACTACTAATGATAGTACAACTTAGATAGAATTCAGTATAGCTACAAGTGCAAAAGTTTCCTCATAATCCAACTCATAAGTCTGGATGTATCCCTAGGCCACTAAGCGAGCCTTGTATCTCTCAATAGTCCCATCTGACTTGTGTTCGATGTTAAAAACCCATTTACTACTAACTACTCTCATCACTAGCCAAGTTACACAATTCCTATGTATTATTGTGTTGCAATGCTCTCAATTTCTTCTAAAACAGCTTCCTTCCACTTTTCATCGGACATGGCCTCATAAATATTCTTAGATATCTTCTCACTATCAATTATTGCCAAACATGTTTTAAATGTAGCAAATATATTGGCGTAAGATAGATGATTTGAGATAGGATACCGTGCACAATCTCTTCTTCCTTTCCATAGAGCAATAAGCGGATCAATTTCCTACAGAACACTTGTTGTTTTGGTTAAGATTTGACTTTTGACAATAAGTTCTTAATCTGTGGTTTCAGATAATAGATCCATATCAGTCTCTTTATCAAGTGTGGACCTTTCTTTCAAGTCAAACGATGGCTCATGATGGTTATACTTAGGTCTCCAAGTGTATACTCGAAGTGTAGGCTATGTATCAGAGAGATTATTGTCATCTTTATCACAAGACTTGAGGGCATTACTAGTATTAGGACAGTCCATTGATTTAGTTTCATGAAAAACAATACTTGACACATCTAGAACGAGAGGTTGACATACATATCTGGAACCATTTTCATCTTGTTGTCAACCATCCAAGTCATAATATGAATTGTGTCAAAGAACACCACATCCAAAGTGACTATGACTCACTTAAAAGGTGGATGATAAAATTTGTATCCCTTTTGGAAGGGTGAATACCCTATGAAAATACACTTTAGAGCCTTTCATCTACTTTGTATCTATTTAGAGAACGATTAAAAGCATACATTGTACATCCAAATACTTTTGGTGATAAAGAATTAAAGACACGTGTGTTGGGAAAACATTTGAGAAATACACTTTAGAATCTTAGAGGGAAGTCTATTAATGAGATAAGTTGAAGTTAAAATAGCTTTCCTCCAAAAGTGGTGAGGAACAGAACTTGTTATCATTAGAAAGTGGGTAGTTTTCAGTAAATGTTTGTTTTTTCTTTCGGCTATCCCATTTTCTTGTGGTGAGTATGCGCATGAACTTTAGTGAAGAATTCCTTGTTCATTTAAGTAATTCTCAAATTCCCTAGAAAAATGTTCCTTACCATTGTCAATTCGAACAATTTGTATTTAAGAGTTAAAAACATTTGAGACAAGTTTATTGGATCTTTGGAATACACTATATGCTTTCAATTTCTCTTTTAGCAGGTATACCCAACACATCCTACTATGATCATCTATGAAGGTAACGAACCATCTATATCTAAAAAAAGCAGTGACTCTACAAGGTCACCAAATGCCATTGTGAATTAAGTAGAAAGGTCAAGAAGACTTGTAAGATCGAGTAGGGATAAGATGTTTTAGCAAACTTGAAAATAATGCCATGTTCATGCTTGGAACTAGAAACATCTTTATTTAAGAAAAGTTATGGATACATATGTGACATATGATGAAAGTTAAGATGACTTAGGCATTGATGCCATGACATGATCCTACTATCATTTTGAACAAACACTAAAAAACTTGGTCAGATTTCCCAAATAGTAAAGCCCATTAACTTCATCAACATTGCCAATCATCTTCCCTAAAGATTGGTCCTAGAAAACATAGCAAGAAGGAGAAAAAATTACTAAGTAATTCATATCCTTTGTCAGCTTACTTATTGACAATAAATTATAACACAAATTAGGAATGAAAAGTGCGTCATGTAACACTAAACTTCCAACTTAAACCATCCCCTTTCCTTTAGAGAAAACACAATCTCCATTAGTTCCTTAGACTTTACGAACATTGGGAATAAAATTTTTAAAATAATGCTGATGTGATCTGTAGCCCCTGTATCAATGATTCATTTGTAACTCCTGTTATTTCTAAAGGAGGACAGATATGTACCTTTTTGAGCAGTTGCTGCCATAGGTGTTTCACCATTAGTAGTTATTATTTCATTACTAATTTGTGCATTTTCAAAAAGTTTCTTATGTAAAGTCATTTGACAAGAAGTAAGATTCATACTCATCTTAGTTTTAGAGTTGTTTGCTGCCTCTGCCATTTATGCCATTTTTTGACCTCCTTTACTTCATAGGCTTTACATTAAGCTTCCAGCAAGTCTCTCTTATGTAATAAAATCTTTTGCAAAAGTCACAGAATAATTTATCACATGATGCCTCTTCCTTTACCATTAGAGCTGAATTCAAAAGAGAACATTGATCTGACATTGAAGTGGTTCTCATCACTTGTTGCTTAGTCTCCTCTCATCTCACTTTTGCAAAAGCTTCCTTTAAAGTGGGAAATAGCCTTTCCCTAGTAGACATCCTCTCACTTCATCTAAATTTGACTTTAATCCCTATAAAAGTCAAACACTCTTATCTTTTTCCAACATCTTAGCATATTTAACACTATCTTCGGTACATGCCCACTTGACATCATAGAACAAGTCAATCTCTTACCATAATCCCATTAATGTATTGTAATAATTTGTTATAGATAAATTACCTTAAGTGATAAGCCTTATCTTTGATCGAAGCTAAAAGCATTGTGAGGCATTCTTCATGTTGAAATACATCTCCTAGACTATCTCCCAAATCTCCTTTAGGCAAAATAAATAAAGTTGGCAAATTTTAGGTTCCATAGAGTTGACTAGCTGTGCCATCACCATAGCATTCTTAGCCTCCATGTACTATACTCTTGAGACTCCATCATTAGTGCTTCGCATGCCCCTATCAAAAACCTTAATTTGACTCTTCTACAAATGACAAGCTTCACTGATTGATGCCATTTACGAAAATTCTCCCCATTAAATTTATGTTGAGTGATCTAGAGAGAATGATCTTCCATGGAAACACCTGTTCTAAGTTCATTTGTGCTCATGTCAAGCAAGGTCTGGTCATCTTCATAAAGTGTGCCGAAATGGAATTTAGAGCTAAGTGTTTTTGTGAGATCCGATGTTTTATCTCCCATCAAAATTTCAATATTTTCATAGAAATGGCTCTCATTCCGTAAAGCAATTTATAGGATATAAAGGAAATATAAAGTGAAAATTCTTATTAATCTTAACCCGATAGTACAAAAGATCACCTATAAACAGGTACCAAAACTATGGTAGGTGGTGATAGGCAGAAATAACTCACTAACCAACTAACCTTCTAGAAACCATCATAATAGAAAATAAATAAATTATTAATAATATCAGTGCCAACAATAATAATAAATACATAACAATCATATTTTCCTATAGTTATTATCTCTAGAAGGGGGGGAATAAAGAACATGTAGGAGGGACAGCACATACTGTTGAAGCCATTTTGAGATCTATTCGTTTGTGTTTATTGTAATTTTTGTACATTGTGTTCATAGGAAGCTTTTGAGCTTTTGGGACACTTTATCAACTTAAGTATTCTTTCATCCTATTGATGCTTATGCTAATTTAGTAAGTTTGTTATATGCTTCCTCTTTTGTACTACTTTTGTATTTTCTTTTCTCTAATAATGAAAATTAAAAATCTTACCCTATCCCCTCAAAAAATAAAAACAGTCCAAGTTGAGAACCCCATTAGCGTGGCCTAAGACTAGGCCCAAATACTATTTTGGTGATTCGCATGAGATATTGGAATTAAATCCCACTAAGAATACTTTTTTGGACCATCTATCTATATGGTATAAGTTGTACTTAACCTACACATGCATCGTGTGGGATGGTTTATGTACTTAGAGGTAGTCAGTCCAAATATACCCATGCTTCGAATAATACCCATGCCCTTTACTAGGTAGAGGATGAAAAAAAGAATAAACAAAGAAAGAGAGAATTTCTAAGCTAGAAATGGAAAATATCTATGTACCTACTTGAGGAGGATTGGTAGGAAATCACGATTAATGTCGTAACAACTTCCTTTGAGCAAAGTCTTCTGATTTGTTTCTGATTATTTAAATCTTCTAAAAATTAAGGGCAAAATAATTAAAAATTAAAAAAAAAAAAGATCAATCATACTTTGTTCTCTTTAAGCACAAGGGAGGAGAAAACCAGATAATCGAACTATGTACCCTTTTGCTTTGATACATGGTTCGGTTTTATAGGTTTCCAGCATGCTCTTTTGTACACACCTCATATACAATGTTTTTGGAATACAATTTCTCACATTACCCGAAAAAGACTCTGCAATTAAGCATTTCCATCAGCCACTGCCAAAAGCAAAACATGTTGGCATGCTGCCCTGTGTCTGCTTAATGAAACTAAATACCAAGTATGGAGAAAGGACAGAGAAGCTTGATGTTATACTTTGTAATAAAGTTGCAGATGAGGTAATATAGTAGATGATTAAAATTATCAAGTATCCAAAATGAGCAAATCACCCATCCGAAGGATCTTATTTGTCTGTGGCGTTTGGATTTCATTTAAGAAGATTTTATTTGTATTTCTCATAACTAGAACTTTTCATTTCAAACTTATAAGGCCAGCCCAGGAATACTTACTGACTTTCTTGGTCTGATGAGGAAGAACTCCGCCCATTATGCAGAGAAGACTTGTATTCAAAAGATGAGTACTTGTTAGTATTTGCAAATGCTGATTCCTGATGCTGCAGGGATCAATATACAATGGGTTCAACAAACATAATCCAAACAGCACAGCTAAAGCACAAATCTCATAGATGATTCTCAAGTAAAACCTGGAATAATGTGGATTACTGCAGCTATAGGGTCTGACAATAAGCATTTATGCACTACAGATGCTCAACTTCTATTGATGTATGGTAGGAACCTGGTTAAAAGTGTTGATATATTGTATGTGGATTTACTATGCTCTAATTGGATAAAAGCTCTCTTGCTTATCAAAAACTAGATAATAGAACAATGTGCTATATTAAACTCATTACCTGATGTACTTTTTGATACAATCATCTGGATGATTTTTTCACTCACTAGTTGATGTGCCTAAGGAGACAACCACTAGGACATCCAAGAATTCAATTCTATGGAAATCGTGAAGGATCCCCAATTTAGTAAATTAGGGTTTTGGATCTTACTGGAGAAGGTTTTGAGAATGACTCACCTCGTTAAGTGAAACCCACCTAACGATCTTGTGATATTATGCACACTCAATTAATCCGGTAATATTCGCCACAATCAAGGATTGATAAGAGTATGAAAACAGAAAGAGTTTTAGCTCAAAAAAGATAATTCATTAATAATGATCGAAGGAGTTCAATTACAAAACTTAAAGCACAATAATGACAAAACTGTAAATAACTAGAAAATAATAAAGATGTTCATGGATGGGTACACGGTTGCCAACACAGGCATGTTGAGACTGTGTAACTCTTGGGTTGCTCTTCTTTAAGGAAACATGGTTATGTTGGGGTTCTGTTGGTGTACATGGGCAAGAAAAAGGTCGTGTCCATGCCCAATTGTCTCTTAGTTCTTCAAATCCTTCAACAGACCATGCTTAGGAGCATGCTGGGGGTATACAGTCAAGAACACAACCGTGTTCTTTACCTTGCTCTCTTTGTTCTTCATTGCCTTCATTTTCTTGCCCCATACCCATGTTACAACTTGGGAGTCAAATTTGGGACCCGAATGCAATGTGATGGAAGTCCTATACAACGTAAAATACCACGGATAGACGTCGCAAGATTATAACTCCTATCAATCCTGGGTTGTTTAGCTAGTTCCCTTAGAGTCGAATCATAAATTCTACAAACAATCAATCTTGGAGTTGGTTTAACTGGCTAAGACACGCCTCTAGTACTAAAGATTATTTGTCAAGAGTATCAAGAAAATGTTGATGTAGATGGAAAATCAGTAAATTTAGACAAACATTATTTTCTTCCACAGTGGCCATTCTAGATATTTCCCTAGATGCTAAGAAAGCAGACAGCACACTAAGAAAGACCGGTGTTGAAGAATAATTTGTCAAATTTGATGGGGGAGAATAAGATCATAATTTTGTCTTAATCTCTGGGAAATTACTAAACATGTTTTGTGGGAGCAGAGAAATAGGTGTGTTTGCCCTTCAAGGAAAAATATTTCTTAAAAGGGGGTCCCAAGGAAAATAATTTGCTAAATGCCATTGCTAAATTGCGTTTCTTGAATGCGATTTTGCTTTATAACAACATCCAACCATGCAGCACGAGGAAAAAAAGAGTTGATAAAGAAGTCGCAGGTACAACATGCGATTTAGAAATCACATAATGAAAATGCGATTATTGAATTGCATAAGCGAAATGTGATTTTTAAATGCATGACCTACCTAGTTGTTCCCAAACTTGCAAAACCAAATGCTGCAGCACTAAAGGAACGGGGACAAGAGCAGCACTAAAAACGCAATTCCATAATGCAATTTAGAAATCGCAACAGCAAAATGCGATTTTCAAATCTCAAAACATACATCCAATTTCGTTACAATACCGTGTAATGTTATGATGGCAAAAAGTAAAACACAATCTTAGAATGCGATTTAGAAACCGCATTTGACAAATTATTTTACCCGTTAAGAAAATAGTTTATCTCAAAGGGGTAAACACACCTATTTCTCTATGGGAGCATGCCTACTATGTGTTGAAGAAATTGTGTTCTGGAAGGTATTGGAGTTCAGTGAGTTTACATGACAGTTCCATAAGCACTTATACTCCTCTAGGATCTAACAATAGAAAGACCCTCCCATGCTGCTAATTATATTTTGATCATTGAATTAGTAGAGCCCATGAAACTGGGTAATGGGAGGCATGAGTTAGCACTATAATAGCAAGGTAAATAAAGTATCCCATCTTCTCTTTGTAAATGATGCCATCAATATCTGCAATGATTAAACTTAAAATAAAATCCTACATCAACTATGCATTTTAGTTTCGTTTGAAGCAGTAACTGAATGAAGGGTAATATTCAGTGAAAGAGGAGGCTAAGAGGATATTTCAAGAATGATTCTAGACAGCAGAAGAGGTGTACTCTTAATACTTTTCTATGGCTTTCTTCTTGCAAGCTTTTTAGATACATTGTTCACACAAATAGAAGACATCACATAGATCCTTCAAGAATGTAGACTATGAGAAATTAAGGACCCATTTACTTTCAAGAACAAAGAAAACGAGAAATTAAAAAATGACTCCTTGAAAATAAGTATTATTTGAAATAGCCAAATAATATATATTCCAATATTTACTCACAAAAACCTCTGCTATAGGGAATAGTTATTGTATTGTTTTCACCATACTCTAATATTATATTGTGAGTTCAGAATAGAATAAAAGTATAAATACAACCTTGTTTGGTGAAAAATACCATCACTTCTGCTAACATCATCTCAACTCCACCATACCACTATCGACTTCACCACACTGTACCACCACCATCTCGTCCCTGTCTGACCACTACTGCTGCCACCTCACCTTCACCAATACCAACCCCACCACTACCACTGCACACTAACACTACTGCCGCTCTCACTAGACCAACATAATAACTGCCATCGACCATAGCACAACTACCATTTCATTACCACCAACACTTCCTTTACCATTGCCACCATGGTCAATCCACTACCATTGCCTATACCATAATAGTAGCAATTGTCTTGATGCAGTGTTGGTGTTAGCATTGGTGGTGCTGGTATCAATGCAAGGTTGGGGTGGTCATACATGGTAATAGCAGCAATGATGGTAGTGGATGTGCCAATGGCAAGGTTGTAATGGTAATAATGGGGTTGGGAAAGGTGATGGTGTAATGTTGGTAGTTATGTGGTGGTAGCAATGTATGGGATAGTGGTAATGGTGGTGACAATGTAAAGTAATGGTACTAGTGGTGGCAACAGTATCAGCAATGATTGTAGGGTGGTGATATGGGGTCATAGAGTAGAGGTGGTTAGTGGTGATGGTGATGCGATATTGATTGCGATAGCGACAATAGTGGTGATGTTGGTGGTAGCAGTGAGGGGGTAGTAGCAGGTGGTGAAGGTTGTGGCAATCGATAATGGTAAGTGCTGGTAGCAATTGTGATGGGGTTTATAATGATGATGGTGATATTGCTCAAGGTGGTGAAGGTAGCAATAGCGATAGAAGTGTTGAAGGTGCAAAGTTGTTTCCAATGGTGTAGATGTGAGCAATGGCATTGATGGTGTGGAGTGGTAGTGGCGATAGTGGTGCGTGAATAGTGGATGAGAGCAAAATTGCTATATAATTATAAAACCTATTCCTAAAATGGTCAAACTCTATTCAAGTTTCAACTAAACACATAGATCTTGTTCCATGAATGATTATCCCATTCATTCTTCATTATATAGAAGTAAACCAAACATAAGCTAAGACTTTAAATTCAAACAATAAAGGAAACCTAGAAGACTGAAGTTACCACAGCTATTTTATAGTGCATACTGAAAAGATGCTCTGACAATCTTAATTGTTGTAAAATCGACTAACAACAACAATTTATGAAACGTTAGGAAGTGGAGGATCATTACATAAGCTTGATATTATATTTTATGTTTCTTTATCCAGTCAAAG
Source organism: Lumnitzera littorea (assembly GCA_024138015.1). Lineage (NCBI taxonomy): Eukaryota > Viridiplantae > Streptophyta > Magnoliopsida > Myrtales > Combretaceae > Lumnitzera > Lumnitzera littorea. The sequence continues at coordinate 10,771,163 of JAMXBB010000001.1, read as the reverse complement.
TCTTCTATGCTCATCTTCCTTTAAATTTTTTTCCAAAATATGCAAATCATTTCACCTGCAGATTTTCAGTAAAACCCATACACCACCAAAGATGGCACTATTACATAGGAAGCAGAAAAAATATTCACTTTGAACCACCACCAAAGCTCAGGCATTCTCAGGGATGTAATAAGTACGCCAGATGGAGGAACCACTTAAAATTGAAGTTCTTTAATTTTAAAATTAAAATGACCCAAAGAACCATGCCACTGAAAGACACTGACCTGGTCAATTACAAACTCAATTTTCTTCTTCCATGTCAATGCATCCTCTATGTTGAATGCTGCCATCTGGAAGATAAAAAATGATGCTAATGAATATAATTTCACAAAAGACTGACATTGTATTACTCTGAGAAGAAATTTTGCAGTGTCAATACCGTAGAAAAAACATAAGCATGAAGTAACTACTTCCAATGCAGTCAATGACTTGTGAACTCAGCAGAAAGTGCATATATATATATATATATATTTATGTATACACAAATGCGTCGGCTTTTGTCACAAAATCACATCTTCACACACAACCAGACTTCTTCCAGATTAAAAACATAATACAACATATAAGACATTTACCTATTCATCAAATTAGGTGTTAAGATAAATACACTACGTGAGACATATTTCAGCTACTTTTTTGTTTCCTAGTCCATTCTTTGCATTTTTTCGAATGGAGGTCTAGGTTTCTGAATGCAAGTCAATAAAGAATATTTGTCTGTGTTAGAAAAACTGCTATAGTCATAGGTGGGATACCCAAACACTAGCACATGGCATGCTGCTAAATTTGAAGGAAAAAGCTAATATGGTATGGTGAATGGATCATATGTGGTATTATTTAGGCAACACATCAACAAATCTAACATCCTGCTAAAAGGGGATGGATACACACACTTTTTTGACTCACATTTGGGAACCTAGAGTCTAGGTTTAATTAAAAATAGATACAAACATACACACACAAACACTAAAACAGGAAAAAAGAAATAGCAAGAGCATAGGCCTTCTTAGTATATTTATCCCCTACCAGAACATGTTTGCTTAGTTATATATAAGCTTTTTTCTCTGATCACCACTTTCCACATCCATAAGAAGTAATCCATCACTTAGAACATCAAACATTGACAATGGAGATTATATATATATATATATTTTCTGGTCCGACATATCAAAGCATATCCATCCCACATTTAGAATCCTGATGCAAGTTATTATCTTTCAGATACTAGCAAATTGTAGCATATCAGCAATAAACAGTAAAAACTTAGGTGATATCATGACAAAATGTAAATTCACAATCTTATCCATTCTCTAAATAGCTTGAAAGCATGAATCATTGAAAAGGATATAAGAATAGTCTCCTGGATAGAAAAGCTTCAAGAGGAAAGAAGGAAAGCACTCACCGTAATACATTTGTTCTTCTCTTTCCTGTTATAGATGTATAGCACATAAACCATCTGTTGCAAAAAGGGACACAAAGGAAATCCAACACCTTAGAAACACCCTGGAACATATCACTAGCCATACAACTCCAGAAAGATGGATAAAGCTTTGATTAAGCAACATGTCATTCACAACTGGAGGAGGGTTGTGTAACCCTGAAATGTATTGGTGTTTATTTATCTTTTATAATTTATGTTTTGTCATCCCCAAGCATTTCAATGGTACCTTTCATGAATATCTAATTTCATAGAGCAAAAAGCATGACCACTATGTGTTTGGCAGAGAGCTTATCTGTCTCAGCAGCATTATTTATTTTTGGCAATAATTTACTGCTACAAAATGAAAGAAAATAAAAGGTGGGGAAAATTGAGTATGAGCGAAACCACCCCTCCCCTCCCCTCCACCCCACCTACCCCCCAACATTAGCATAAGAAGATTATTTATTCTCTTTGTTAGGTGAAGAGCCTCGTTAGCTGCACAATTGTTTAATTCAAAGATGTTGCAGTCAGTAACATCATCAACTTACATTTCGATGTACAGTCAAGCTTCCATCCTCCACTCTACAATTACCATTCATCAATAAGCTCTTGATTGGCACCTAATCAAGCAAAACAAGCATTTTAAGCTCCCAATTAGTACCTCCCAAAACTTGCAAAAGCAAGTTGTCAATTGTCATAGCTGTATGGTAAGATGATGGAGGGCAAGTACCCTTAATTAAATGTTTAGGGCTTAGTCCCCAATGATGACTCACTAATCTAGGGCATGTAAAATATCAAAATCAAAGAAACTAACGTCTAGAACAAACAAAAAACAACTCCACCACTGCCAACAACAAGAACAACAACAACACAAAAAAAAAAAAAAAAAGAAAAAGAAAAAGAAAAAAAGAACACTAATCTGAAGCAGTTACAGCAAACATTTTACTAAACTCCATCTATATGCCTTACATTTAGAATTAGTACACTAATTTCACTAGAATAACATATGGATTATACCAATGAGCGCCTAGAGCACCCATTAAGCATACATAATATAGAAATTAGTAAATCCCAATGCACTTATCTACCTCGTGAAGCCTTTAATCAATGAATTGGAAATTGCAAGTGAAGAATTTATTTAGTACGGTAGCCCCAGCAACCTTTGACAAAATTATAAAAATATTCTATTGGATTTAAAAAAATTAGTTTCAACCAAAAAGGTGTGTTCCTTGAAAAAAAATAAAAAAAATGAGTCCTTAGAAAAAAATATTATGTTTAGAGGGCTGTGAAAGCGCATTTTGAAAAGACGCCTTCAATTTGGATGATTTTTGTACTGAAGGCGCCTTTAGTGTTTTTTTATTACAAAAAAGTTGCTTTCAATTGCAATCCGAATACACCTTTAGTTATATTAGTTAACAACTAAAAGTATTTTTTGAAAAAACACTCTCTTTAGAAAAACCTATACTCCAAAAAACAAATAAGTCAAAGCACTTTATAGAGTACAAAACAAAATAAAAACAGCAATTACAATGCAAATGAAATCCCAAAACTCTAAATCCAACTTACTCCCCTACCTCCCGACTTATAGCTCTAGTTTATGATGACATTCATTACTTCACATCCAACTTACATACCCAAAATTTCAAATCATTCGCTATTACAATAATGTAAAAGTAAAACATAAGGCGTAGAGCGTACCTTACATAGAAACCAACATAAATAAGTTAAACTAATAATAAGATTTCTATAAACACAAATGTCATAAAGTCTAGTTTATAAGAAATACAATATCATCGTCTTCTAAACCTAGTGAACACCCAAGATACTTTGGATATCAAACTTTCATTGTGTCTCCTTTTCCTAGGAATAAGTGGAGCCTGTAACTGTTAAGTTTGTAGTTTCTACTAAGGTGATTTTGAAAACTATAGTGAATTGATGGTAGCTATCTAAAAACAACTTTCTCCTCGAGAATTGACAGACCTCTTTCCTCTCTAAAATGGTGTTGACTCTATGAAAGGAGGTTTGTCATGGATACCCGAAACTAGAGTCTCGAACATATTCCCCCCATGTATACCCTCAGACGAGCCTTTCATAAGGAGTTAAGCCGTCCTATCACTATCACTGCCAATGCCACAACGACCTTATCTCCGAGTACGTCCAACTTTCCTCATCCTAATCCATTCGCCTTGCCTAGAGGGTCATACTCTACTTGGGTGTTCTCGTTTGCCCCTACACCTCAACCTGAACTAGATAGAAAGGTTGAAGAGTGACTGAAAGATGGCTGTTTATCAACTTAATCCCATGCTTGACAAAAGATCAAGCTACTTGATAATCAATCCCGTTGAGAGAGATTCTAATTTACTGGAATTTTCAACCTGTGAAAGAAAAGATGTTTAAGACATCGCAAAGTAAGGAAAGTGGAAAAAATAGTCATAGTTTAAAGTGGTCTCACCAACTGTCCAAACAGTGTTCTATCTGACCAACATACTGACGAGTGATCCTCTTATATCACTGTCGTTACCTACGATCCACTCTTCTAGGTATATTGATCTAGAAAACCTAAGCATAGTGATCGTTCCATGCAATGATATAAGGAAGATAATGTGTGGTCTAATCCACATCCGTCCAGTTGCACAGGTCAATACGATGTAATGCCTCTTCTATATCGCATACTGGTGGAATTTTCTACAATCCACTAAACTATTGAATGATACGCTCGGGAAAGTGTCACTCAATAATGTACAAGTATATGAGTGCCACTCGAGTTGCCTAGATATGGCAGCTACAATAGCAAAAATTAGGTATGATCTCTAGAAGTTTATTCGGATACGGCTACCAAACAACCTGAAAGATATATTCGTTATAATTAATATAATGGCAAAGTATTAAAATAAATAACAATGAAAATGCAGGGCAAATACATACCCAATCTAGACTTTGTCTATTAAAAACATCACGACAAGCTGTGATGACATGCGTCGGGTGTATCCTCATGTCGTGACCTGTCATCCATCTAGTAGTCAATGGTCTCTCATTATTTACAACTATGTCATGTTTAGGGATAAGAGTTATATGTAGGAACCTATTCCACAGTCATACCTGAAGGAAACACATCTCATGGGCAGTCTTTGATGAAGAGTCACATAATTGTCTGAATGGCCATGTGAGATACGTAAACCCCCAATTGTACCGTCTAACTCTCTCAAAATCATCTAATAGAGATAGGAACATGACATGCACTAGGTTGTCGGATTTGTTAGCAAACACAAATGCCCCCTTCCGTATCTAAAAGATGTAAACTCTAGTATGCTGTTTAACTTGCTCATCATCCGCTTACTCAAATAGAAAAGCAAAGTGATCGACTAGTTAGCCCATACGTTAGCATCCTCCTCAAGAATCAGCAGAGTCCTTCAGAACTACCTCGAGGTATGTAACGCATATCTTTAGCTATGTTCTGTATATACTCTTTTGTTACTGGTAATTTATCAACTGAACCTTGACATCTTAGAGTGTAATCGTTAACTTTCCATGGCCATGTGGAACGTATGAGTCTCCTTCTACTACCTCTCTATCAACGCAATGATCAGGTGGTGATCTAGTTGAATATAAAGAAGACAGCTAAGGCTTGTGAAGTTGGCTTAATCAAGGTAGTCATTCAAGGAAATCTCGTGCACCTATTGGTTCCACCTAAGTGTCATCTTACGTCGCTGTATGTGTAAAGTCTCCATGCTTTACTAAGAATACTAGTCATCTGTTCCATGCCTCATTTTATAGGAAACCTTAAAGTGGTTCTATTTCATTATGTTCCATCCATATTACAATTCTATTCCTTTAATATCCTTTTAGTATCATTGACATAAGAGATGTCATTTTGAGTCTATATCTTTTTATTTCTATATATGGAAAGTTCAAAAATCATCATATAATAATAAAAAAAAAAAAGATAAAAAGCGGAAGTTTGTGATGATTTTGAAACCTCTTCTACTAGGTAATTTAGCATCCTTATGCATGAAGATAATTAATTTGGTTACCTAGTATCCTTGGCACGGCATTGACACTAACACTCAAGTAGAACTAGTAGGTGCATAGGAACCCATTAGACGATCGCATGCTACCTTATCGTAATTAGGCTGGCTTTACAAGTTTGAAGCATCTTCTCTACATTCAGTCGAATCACCACTTGATTACCGTGCTAGTAGAGAGGTAGATGAGGGAGACTTATATGTTTCATATGACTCATGAAAAGTTGATGATTACACTCTAGGATTTCAAGGTTTAGTTGGTGGATTGCCAATGAGAACGAACACATTCAGGACATGGTTGAAGATACATGCTACATATCTCAAAGTAGTTCTGAAATACTCTATTGACTCACAAGGAAGGTGCTTACATATGGGCGGGCGGGCTGGCTGGTTAGCTAACCACTTTACTTCCTTACTTAAGTGGGTAGATGATGATCAAGTTAAATGGTACACCAAAGTTTATATCTTGTAAATGTTGGAGGGGATTCATGCTTGCCGACAAGTGTATGCTCTATCCTTGCCTCTATGAGATGATTTCGAGAGAACTGAACAGTACAACTAGAGGTTCATGTATCTCGTATGATTCTATAAACAGTTATGTAACTCCTTGTTGAGATGGGTGGTACAATAATTCTCCTTTAGGTATGGGCGTATGATTGGTTCTCACACATAGCTCCCATTTTCAAACATGATATAGTCGTAGATAGCGAGAGACTGTTAACTACTAGGTGGCCAACGAATCACAATACGAATATGTACTCGATACATGTCATTACAACCTATTGTAATGTTTTTAATAGATAGAGTTCAGATCAAGTACGTATTTTTCTTGTATTTTCGTTACTATCTATTTCAATGCTTTGCTATTACATTAATGATAACAAATTTATCTCTCAGCTGGTCTAACAGTTGTATTCAGATGAGCTTCTAAAGATCTTATCTGATTTCTACTATCATGGCCGCCATATCTAGATAGCTTGAGTGTTACTCATACGCTTTCACATTCTCGAGCGTGTTGGCAATAATAAGACGGCATGGATAAGGTGAGACCAAGACAAGGGGAGTTAAATGTACTCATGGATAAGGTTGTCTTGGCAGTAATAAGATGGCTCCACCTTTTATAGAGGGTCGTATAAGGGTATAAATGGCGAACCATGTTCGAAATCCCAACTTTAGGTATTCAGGATAAACACTCATTTATACCGCCAACACCATTTGAGGAGAAGAGAATTTTTCACAAATAGCTACTATCGATCCGCTATGGTTTTCGAAGCTACTTCAATAGATGCTACAGAACCAGAAGTCTCAGGCTCTACATATTCCTAAGGAGCGGAGACATAGTGAGAGTTTAGCATCCAGAATGTCTTGAGTATTCATTAGGTCTAGAAGATGATAGTATTGTATCTATTTTTATGACATTTGTATTTATAAAGATCTTAATATCAATTTAACTTAAGTTGGCTTATATGTGTTGTATAACTTATGTTTTACATTTTACATTATTGTAGTAGTGAATTATTTGGGATTTTGGATATATAAGTTGGATGTAGAGTAACATGTGTTGAAAAGCAAGAAAGTAGGTTGAATTTGGAGTTTCAAAGTTTTAGTTGCGATTTTCAAAAAATGACTTCAGTTCCTAAGTAATATAACTAAAGGTATATTTTGGAAAAGTACCTTCTGTTATATTAATGTACTTTTCGAAAAGGCACCTTTGGTGCAAAAATCACCCAAACTGTATTCCTTGGCAGCCTCAATGTAATATATTTTCCAGAAACTTTTTTTTTTTTTTTCTTTTCTAAGTCCTTCAAAAAGTAGTCATCTTTTCTTCTTTTCACGTTATATGCGCCAGCAACCACAACTCTCCTCCAACATTAACATCAATCTTTAACATAATCACTTTCAATATAAACTAGATGTATCATACATCATTCCAAAACAAATATTACATATGATAGGTCATATCAAACATTTTTAAAATAAGGAAAACATCTGTCGGTAATTTCTCTCAATCTCCATTCGATTCAAACAAGGGCTCGAAGAATAATTACTATAAAGATAATTGAATAAGAAACCGCATTTGAATCGACGAATTGAGCAGTAACAACAGTAGCAAATAATTATGAATAGAAAAATCAAACCTGTTTACCCTTGGGCTTCTTTTTATAAAAAGCAAGTAAATTGTGGTCCAACACGTAGTACCGCATGCGAAGGCTTGATCGACCGATCATCCTTCTGCGTACATACCGGAACATCGGTCCCTCGTACACTGTCTTCGAGTTCGACATCCTTATTTCACAATTCTGAACAACAACAACAACAATAATAACAACAACGCAATACAAATTTCAACTTCTCTCTCTCTGTCTGTCTCTGTCTCTCTGTGTCTGTCTCTTGGTGAATCACACAAACCTAAGCGAGTAAAAAATTATTCTTCATTAGAGAGAGAGAGAGAGAGAGAGAGAGGGCGAGAGAGTAGTGGTATGTTTCCTGTTTACTTCTTTGCATGTAGTAGAGAGAGGAAGAAAAGAAGAGAGAGACTTGGCGGAGTCAAAGGTTTTGAAGAGTTGATACCACGGATAAGCCAAAGTGGAGATTACCGAGAAATACGCGGTTCGCGGAATATTCTCACAAACGTGTGAATGAAGTAGGATTTGTGAAGAGTTAACTTTTGGGATTCGTCATTGGCCTGTTGGACAATCAATTTATTCAGTTGTGGAAACACTCATAGCAAAACAGAGACATCTTCGTACTTCTGTTGTACTGCATTTGTTATGGAAAAGCTGAACAGAAGGACAAACATCTTTTAAGTTATAAATATCCATCGCCTTCCTAACGATGGATTTATCTACCATCCATCCATATTTTTAACGAGTTAAAAATATTTGTTCAACTTTTATCCTACTTGTACGTCCAAAATATCACATGTATAAATAAGCTAAGTAAATATATAAATACTAAAAAAATAGATACTTATAATATGCATGCAAAAATAAATAGAATGATACTGGAAAAAAAAAAGTAGAACATATAGAATTTTTCTAATTTTTTATAAATCAGATAAATAAGAAAAAAAACCAAGAAATGAGTAAGAAAGTGGATGTTAGAACTTTTTAGTATGGGTTTTTTTTTTTGGATAATTTTATTATTAGTAGTATTATTATTATGCTTTTGTTACAGAGTTGTATGGAAATCTCTCAAATAAAGACATTATAGTGAATTAGGAATACAGATAAACTTAGTAGATGGTATGGAAATATCTCAAACATAGTCATCATAGCAAAAATTAGGAATACGCATAAATTGGTTATCAAGACAAACTGTTTATGCTCAAAATGTATATTATGTTCATACACATGATACGTGTCACGGTCCGAGGCTTTTTTTAGTACATAAATAGACCGTGCGGTGTTTACTATCCTACCTCTGCAGTAGTAAACAAGCTTAACTCGCACACAACGCTAGCCAATCAGGCCTAAATCTGTAAACAACACAACCAAGGAAGAAAACCAACAGATTATAAGACACACAGGTATGAATGGAAAAAAGAATAGCACACTTTTATTAATTCAGACAATAATACAAGGTTATAATGTGTGTACACGATGGTACAGTATATGTAACAGGTGCTGCCAATCGTGATCAACCAACGTGGTGAGGAAGAGGCTTAATTCAGAAGAGTATTTATACCCCCGTAAAGAGCTTTATGGACATTATTGGGCCTGGCAGGAGAAGACATTAAAACTGGTGAAATGACACCTGTAAATACCTAATTTTTACTCCCCTTGTAATCCTAATTTTTATTTTACAAAAAGGGTCCTAATTAAAAATAAAATAAAATTATTATTATAAAAATTAAAAAATAATAATAAAGTAATAAAAATTGAAAAAAAAAAGAAAAGAAAAAAGAAAAAAATGAGAAAAAAGAAAAATTAAAAAAGATTTTTTTAGATTTTTTAAAAAGTAAATTATTTTAGAGACAATAGTTTTAGTTTTAGTTTTAGTTTAGTACGAATAATTATTTTAGGGAATCGGGTAATTTAAGTACAATTTAATTATACTGAATGTTAAGGCGCAGGCCATGGATAAGTATTGAAGTATTTGGATTAGATTTAATTTAAGGTCTTGGGTTTGAGTTTCAACAGGCACCTATATCTTTATTTTTCTATTTTATAAAAGCAAGAGAAATAAATTGAATTCATATCTAATTAAAAAACATTTTAATCTAATTTGATCGGATTTGAATTAATTTAAATCTAGTTTAATTATTATCAAATTAGATACGATACGATTTGTTTCAGGCTTTTTTATATTAGTTGTGTGGCTTAAAAAAAGGATGATACCTTCGTTAAGATTAGAGACTCGCCTAAAAAAGAGAAAAAAAAAATCTCTTTACGGTAGACCCCCCTTCACAATCCACAAAATATAGCGCTACCTAGCGATCAGCAACAAGCCACGAACGCAAGTTTAAGATTCCCATCCTCGCGTATAGCATTCCCTGCCCAGCCGAACCCCATTCCCAACCTGTACAAGCCATGAGCATGCCCATCCTTTCTTCATCCGAACACGTAAGTCCAGCCCCCTACAGATACTGAAGTACATGCATTGCCACACTCAATCGACCAGCCCCTGTCACATATACCTATGAACTGCAGTAGTCCTCTTCCTCCCTCGAGCACATCCACTGCAGCACCATACATAATGCAGTGCTACAGACCAACTGCTCACTCTCCCTCGTTCAGCACACCAAGCTGCGGTAGCCCAGTCCCATACGATAGTCATCGACCCAACACTCCACTACTATAAGTCCTACCGTCCACTAAGTGCCTCTCTCAAGCTCTCATACGAATACTCACACGCCAGACCACTCGCTCTTGAGTCCTTACCCACTGTCGATAACTCTTAACATAACAACAGCCATCAACCTAAGCCTCAAACCTATTCCTCCACACAATAGTCATCAACCAAACTCCCTAGCCACTACACTTCACCACGCCTGTACAATCCATGCATTCCATCACTGCACAACAGCAACCCACTCAATACTCATAGACACAAATCCGATCTTCACCACGCTGCCCAAGTCCCACGTGTAATATGTGCTGCCACATTAACCAACCCCTCAAATCTGACCCTCTCTAGCTTGACCAAGTTCTACTCTTGCCTGAAATGCACGATAAACATTGAACAGCAGCTGCGAAATCACTCACATCACTCACTGCAGACCATGCATTAACACGACTACATCGTGGATGCTATACCGCTGAATAGTTGGAGATCAAGTTCGATTCTCTTCCAATCTTGAATTTTTCTTTTTTATTTATTCATTTATTTATTTATTGTTTTAGTTATATATTTCATTATTATTATCATATCATATTATAGTATTATTATTATTATCCTTGGTTATACAATGTAATATATAAGATATGTATATATATAGTAGGTGATTTTTTTTTCCTTAGTATTAGTTTTCTACATGTATATCAAGTGTGTTATATAATATGTTTTTATTTTGATAGATAGTTGTCTATGTTAGTTTAGGGATTATTAGGATTGGTCATTTTTTTTTAGATTTGGTTTTATTTAAGGATTTACCACATAGAAAGTTGTTTTTTCTTTAAGTAAAAATTAATAAAAGACCCTTTTTTAAAAAAAAATATAGAATTGTTAGAGCGTTTTTATAAAACAACAATACTCACGAGTTAGGACCCTTTATATTTTTTTTAAACTAAATTAATAATAACATAAACTCGGTTGGTTTTCAAAAATTAAAATAAATTAACACACCAAATTTTTTTTTTTAGAAAGAACTACGATCGTCTGATCCTGGTTAGCGGGTACGTAGGCACCTTCGGGGCGACGATAAAATATGTAAAAACTTAGGTTTTTTTTCTTTTATTTATTTTTTAAATATTATACTTAAAAGAATAATCCTAATTTCGGTAAATAAATAGTGATACCCGTTAGGGTTTAATAGGTTAGCCCTCAAACTTGGAACCCTCTAGTTCTTCATTTAAATTGAAATAAAAAACTGGTAGTCAAATCGTAATCAATCTACTCAATTGGTTACGGTTTCTTTTTCTTTTCCCGACTTAGGTCGGGTGGTGACTCTAAAAATTATTTTCAATAAAAAACTTGGAATTTCTCAATTTCTTTAGTCGAAGATTAATATTAAATGAGTTAGGGTTTAGTATTAATCGGAAATGGGGAAATCAATTTTAAATAAAAAGAAACTGAAAAATCAAACTCGACAGCACCACTTTTTAAAAGTAGAAATTTGTAATAATAGTAAGGCCCTATCTACACAAAAATAAAGTCCCCCTCCCCCTTCCTTATGTTACAATATGTATAAAAGAATAGCCCTTTGTTAGTATAATTATTTTACAAAAAAATGGGACCTTGACATCCTCCCTTACTTAATTCTATTGACATTCTTGGCAATATGTACTAGAGCTTGGAGCAAGGCTGACTTTCTCTCAGATAAGGGCTTTAGATCTTCTTTAGTCTCCCAACTAGTATCTTCTTCTCTTCGATCTCTCTACTTAACTAAATATTCTTTATGATCTTCTCCAATGGAGGGATCTTTGACTTTCGCTCTGCAAGGATATCTTCCACGGCTTGACTTAGATTGAACTTGATCTTGATGTGTGACCGCTTGGACACATTGCGAGATGGGTCTTCCATGTTTGGATAATATGGCTTCAAGACGTTGACATGAAAAACTGGATGGACCTTCAACCACATAGGAGGCTCAACCTTGTAAGCTACTCTTCCAATCTTCGATATGATAAGAACTGGACCAATGTACTTTTGGATCAATTTTCTATCCTTGTTCCTCAATGATCTGACCTGTTCTAGAAGAAGCTTTATGAGGACCTGATCTCTAACATTGAACTCTCTAGGTCAGCGATTCTGATCTGCCCATTTCTTCATTTTGTTAGAAGCCTTTTCAAGGTACGCTTTTGCTACTTCTGAACTCTGCTTCTAATCCCTGATGAACTGATAGGCTCTTGGGCATCTTCCAGTATACGATGTTGCCACTGTGTGGGGTAATGGTAGTTGTTGACCCGTAATGATCTCTATAGGGCTCTTGTTGGAGGAAGAGCTCCATTGGATGTTGAAACAGAACTGGGTGATATCCAGCAAGTCAACTTAATTCTTCTACTTGGCACTGACAAAGTGTCAAAGGTATTCCTCCAGCAACCTATTGAATCTCTTTGTTTGTCTGTCACTCTGTGGATGGTAACTGGAGGTCATGCTCATCTCGGAGCTCAGGAGTTAGAACAACTTTGTCCAAAACTTCCTTGTAAACCTAGCATCCCTATCGCTTACAATATTTTAGGGTATACCCCAGAATTTCACCACATGCTTGAAGAAAAGCTGAGCTGTCTCTTCTGCGCTTGAACTCTTTGTGGTAGGAATGAAGGTGGCATACTTAGAGAACCTGTCAACAACAACAAAAACGGACAAGTGCTCCCTTACTTTTGGTAGGGAAGTGATAAAGTCCATGAAAACACTCTCCCATGGACAAGACGGCACAAGAAGTGGCTCTAAGAGGCCTGCCACCTTCTGCCTCTCAACTTTGTCTTGTTGGCAAGTTAAGCAAGTCTTCATATAAGTCATCACATCCTCCTTCATATTCGGCCAGTAATAGCCTTGCTTCAATAAGCTCTATGTCCTCTGCTAGCCTGGATGTCCAGCCCACAAAGTATCATGGTACTCTCTCATGAGTGCCCTTCTCAAGTTACTTGCCTTCGAGACATACAATTGATGCCCCTTTGTGTAAATGAGGTCGCCTTCTACTTAAAATTTGTACGTCTTCCCTTCTTCAACCAACTACTTGAGATTTTTGGCCAATAGGTCTTAACCTATATGTTGCTTGATCTGCTCTTGAATTGAAGTCGAGATTTGACTCGCCGAATGGTGTGCAATTTGTGCTAAGGTTGCTAAATCAGCTCGCCTACTTAAAGCATCTGCCACCTGATTAGTCCGTCTACTACGATACTCAATCTCCATATCAAACTCTGCAAGAAACTCTTGCCATCTGGCTTGTTTAGCTGAAAGCTTCGGTTGAGTCAATATATGGCTGGCAACAGAATTATTTATCTTCACTAGAAACTTAGATCCTAGTAAATAGTGTTTCTAGGTCCGTAGACAGTAAACAATTGCAAGTAACTCCTTCTCTTGGGCTGAGTACCTGCGCTTTGTTTGATTCAGCTTCCTACTCTCATATGCCACTGGATGACCCTCTTGCAACAACACTCCACCCAATGCAATGTCTGAGGCATCTGTGTGGACTTCAAAAGGCTTAGAAATGTCAAGAAGTGCGAGGACTGGCTCCTCCGTCACTATACACTTCTACTCCTCAAAGACATTCTGACTTATCCCATCCCATAACCATGTTTGGTCCTTCTTCGATAGATCTGTGAGGGGTGTAACTCGACGGGAATATCCTTCAACGAATCTTCTATAGTAATTTGCGAGTCCAAGGAAGGACCACAACTCCGTTACACTCTTAGGCACTGGCCATTGCCTAATTACTTTCACCTTTGCCATATCTATTCAGATCCACCCTTCTTCAACAACATGACCCAGGAAGTTAATGCACTTCTGGGCAAAGGCACATTTCTCATGCTTCACGTACAAATGATTCTCTTACAGCTTCTTGAAAACCATTCGTAAGTGCTTCACATTGTCTTGTAATGTTCTGCTATATACAACAATGTCGTCTAAATAGACGACTACAAATTTGTTGAGATATTCATGAAATACATTATTCATTAAGATACAAAATGTTGCAGGAGTATTAGTGAACTGAAGGGCATCACCAAGAACTCATAAGTGCCATACCAGGTTACACACGTCGTTTTGGGCTCATCCTCCTCAACAATGCGAACTTGATGATAGCCTGAGCGAAGATCCAGTTTTGTAAAATACTTAGCCTCACTCAGTTGATCAAATAGATCAGCAATTAGAGGAATTGGGTAATGACTCTTCACCGTCAACTTATTTAGAGCCCGGTAGTCAATACATAATTTCAAACTCCCATCCTGCTTTTTTTAAAATAGAACAGGAGCCCCGTATGGTGCTTTTGAGGGTCGAATGAAGCCTGCCTTTAACAACTCATCCAATTGCTTCTTCAATTCGGCAAGTTCGGGTGGCGACATTCTGGAAGGAGCTCTGGCTAGTGGTTTGGCACCAAGAATCAACTCAATCTTGTAGTCTACCGACCTTCTGAGAGGTAATTCCTTAGGGAGCTTGTTAGGCATCATATAATTGTACTCCTTTAGGACCCTCTCTATTTCCTTTGATATCTCCATCTTTCTTGCTTCCTCTTTCTTTATAAGGAAAGCCAAGAAAGTTGGCTCTTGATGTTTGAGGCCTCTCTTAAATTAGAGCACTGATAACATCATAGCCCCAATATTCTTCCCTTCCTTGCCATTGTTGTTTACCCTGTTCCTTTGAACTATTACACAGTAAGGCTTTTCACCCATGAATAACAAGCAATCTGCTGCGGGCATGAGAGCAACTCTGGCTTGTCTCAAAAAATCTATTCTAAGGACTATGCTGAAGTCATCCAATGGACCGGCTGTGAAGTTGAGATTTCCACTCTAATCTCCAACCCTTACTTTCACTCCTCTTACAACTCCTTGGACAGGGTGGGCCTTAGAGTTAACAGCTTTAATCTGGCTAGTGTCCTCGGCAAGCGTTAACCTTAACCTTTCTGCCTCAGGCACATCAATGAAGTTATGTGTAGTACCGGAGTCTACCATTGCAATGGCACTCTTGCCATTGATGTTCAGCTGGACATACATCAACTCATTATTATTCTTGGGCTTACATCGCACTGAGGAACTCTTTCCAATAGTTGATAACATGTGCAATGCGCCCATTCAGGGTTGATCCTCTCCATCACTCCCTGACTCATCATCTTGGCAAACACTCTCTACTTTTTGTACCATAGCATTGAGTGTTGCCTTATGTGGACACTCAACTACTTTATATGGGCCATTACACAAGAAACACGAGAATGAGGGCTTCTTACCTCCATTGGTTGCCCCACTCTTTCCGGATTGGTGAGAGTTATAAGATTTCCTTTTACTCCTTCCAGTATTACTACTACTGCTACTTGAACTTGAGGCTCCCCCACTCTTGGGTTTGCCTGACTTGACTGACCTTCTACGCTTGTGTCTTAGCGACACATTCTTCTCTTTATTGTCATGAGTGTAATTAGTCAAGTGCTCAGCTGCTGCCTATACTGTAGTTAAGTTAGTAACTCATTACCTCTGCAACTCATTCCTAGCATAAGGTTTTAATCCTTCTAGGAAATAGAATAGCTTATCATCTTCGGCTATGCTCTTGATGTTCAACATCAATGTCAAGAACTTACGAACATACTTTCTAATGTCATCACCTTGTTGAAGTTCCCTCAACTTCTTTCGGACATTGTACTCAACATTCTCAGGGAAAAATTGAGTCCGTAACTCAACCTTCAACTCAACCCATGTATCTACATGAGCATTGCCATTTTAGATATCCTCATACTTAGTGCCCCACCATAGTTTGGCATCACCGGTTAAGTACATTATAGCCATGGTGACCTTTGATCTCTCATTATTTGTCCCCACAGCAGCAAAGTACTGCTCCATACCAAATAGAAAGTTCTCCAACAACTTGGCATCCCTCACACTAGTGAATGCCTTGGGCTCAAGTATCTTTAGATGTCCTGCATGAGCAGGAACATGAATGGGGGTAGAGATAGGAGCATTTCCCACAGCCCGAGTTAAAATAGCTACTTGTGTCCGTAGCTGTTCAACAGTTTCTATTAAGGCACGAGTAATAACTTGTCTTCTCACGTCTTTTACTTGGGTCTCCAAGTATTGTCTTGCCTCATTAGTCGTTATGTGCATTTCCTCTATGAGGGTTTGCACTGTAACACCAAAATTCTCAGTCATCTCAGTCATCTTAGCATTCATCTCTTGTTGATTGGTCTTAACTTCAGCCACTTTTACTAACAATGCGACCAAATCATCTATCCGCTTAAACACTCCCTTAAGGATTTCCTCAAAGCTATCTAACCTCTTGCTCACTTCCTCTTGTTGTGTCATAGTCGTTCCCGCTAGAATAACTTAGGCTCTAATACCAACTGTCACAGTCCGAGGCTTTCTTTAGCACACAAATAAACCATGCGGTGCTTATTATCCTACCTTTGCAGTAGTAAGTAAGCTTAACTCGCACGCAACACTAGCTAACCAGGCCTAAACCTGTAAGCAACACAATCAAGGAAGAAAGCCAACAGATTATAAGGGACACAGGCACGAATGGAAAAAGGAATAGCACACTTTTATTAATTCTGACAGTAATATAAGGCTACAATGTATGTGTACGGAGGTATAGTGTATGTAACAGGTGCCATCGGTCGTGATGAACCAACGTGGTGAGTAAAAGCTTCAATTCAAAAGAGTACTCATACCCCTACCCGTAAAGAGCTTTACGAACATTATTGGGTCTGGCAGGATGAGACATTAAAACTGGTGAAATAGTACCACTTTCTAAAAGTAGAAATTTCTAATAATAGAAATTTCTAATAATAGTAAGGCCCTATCTACACAAAAATAAAGTCCCCCCACCCTTATGTTACAATATGTACAAAAAAATGACCTTTTGTTAGTATAAATATCTTACAAAAAAGAGGGACCCTGACAATATACGTCAGTACCAATATTCTATACTCTTCCAGTTTACTCATCCGATTAATCAACATACATGGGCATTTAAATATAACGTCCAAGAATCTAGAGGTAATAAGAAGCTTTCTAAAAATAGAACCCCTAACTTTGCATTTACTAAATCTAACCACAAAGAGTTGTTAGCTTATGCCTAGAGACAATAAAGAGTTATCTAGGAGTAGGACCCCCAAAACCTACAAAATAGAAATCGTCCATTATGATTTGGAAATCCAGCATATAGCCAGTATAGTTGAAATCACATAAAGTGGTCATAACTGATTGAGCAATGTAAATCTATATACTCAAAATCCAGCTTAGCAATATTTAAGCTTTCAACAACTTAATCCATAAGTCTTTTCATATCATGCCATGAAAGCAATAAGTAATACGGTAACCCGGCATCAAGCATGAATCTTAAGTTCCACATCATAAACATCTCAACTATCTTAACTCTAGCTTTGTGTCTCAACTTTATATTTCATTCTTTCATATAGGGTTCACTTAGGTGAACACTCTGAAGGACGTTTTATTTTCTAAGTTTTCGAAGTAATAACACACATTGATAAATCAGTCATACATGAGGAAATACTTCACTCAATCAATGTACATTTAATAGAATCAAGCAATCAATCTTGTACACAATTACAGTTTACGACACAACTAACTCAAAGTCAAGTAAATATAAGTCTACTTATACAAAAATAAAAATATTCACTTATTTGACCTCCTAGCCAATTGTGCCCAAAAACCTCTAATAAGGTTATAGATTGACCTTATACCACAATTTGATGAAGAAAAGAGGTTCTTTGCATTGGTTTTTAAAATTAAAGAACATCCTCGAACACTTGAATGGCTATTATGTGGCAAGTTGGTAGTCGATGGTTGCTTCGATGGTAGTGTGCCTCTAGACATTATTATCGTGATAGTACAAGGGTCTTACTTTTAGTTTATGGTGATTTTTCTACACTTCCTAAATATTTTTGGATGGCGTTAGACTATTTATGAAATAAAATAGTAATTTATGTAAATATATTTCACATTGTGGAATTCATCTCTTTTGAATATTGAATCCTACCAAACTTTATACAAGGACAAATGGCGGTGGAGATTTGCTTTCTCACTAAGCAATTGAGGATGGTGGATGTTGAATTCTTCGAGTAATTTTTATCATGAGTTGCCGACCTACATATTTCTCCCTGTTGGCTTTTTTTTTTTTTTTTCATATATACTCATATTTTGAGCCACAAATATCCTTCCATGTTAAGGAATTGTAATGCGGCTCGATATCGGATAATGATTTCGATTTGGTACAATTCTATGCGTCTCTTCGGATGTAATTTTATCTAGACTTATAATTTATATAAGTTGTATAATATACTTCAAAAATAACATAACACTATATTACATATCAAGTCTTGATTTTTTATTTTAGGGTAATTAAGATTTAACCCGATTAACTTTAGTTAATAAAAATATTAATTTTATTTTGACTCATTAATTTTTTTTAGAACCTAACTTTACATAATTATTCCTTCTAACTTTGGAGTCTTATTTTCCATTTGATGTTATTAAAAACTAATTTTTTATTATCCTAAGCTTTGAGACAAATGTCCTAAATATATTTTTGTACAGTACGCTCAAAATATCAACACTTATGAGTTACTTCATTCTACTTTTGTTATATTCTAAAAATTACTAATCTAAACAATAGGGTATTACTAAGTAAGTAAAGCAAATAAACATTACGTTTATAACTAGCAAATTGTGAAGACCATACATATGTGGTGTTTCAAGTAAAGCTTTAATTAATATGCATAGATTTCAATGAGTTTGAGTTTATGATTCCATTTTGATTATTTATTTTACTCTTTTCCAATAAGAATCTTTTATAATTGAAGATATTTACTATAAGATATTTAGTAAAGCTAGTATAATATAGTTTTCATTTTATACTAGTTAACTTAGCTTATAAGTGCACATAATTCTATAAGAAATATAAAGTACATGAAAGCTTGTTAGTTGATATTTGGAAAATTACAAAAGGTTACCTCAAAAAACTAAATGATCTCACTTAAAGAGCTTAAACTATGAGAGGAAGGCTTCTTATAAGATAGACACAAAATGAGTCACTATATTAAGAGGTTATTTAATGTATTCATTCCAATATTTAAGTTAAAATTCTCGTATGCGAGAATATTCTTTTTTAAATAAATAGATATAAAGCATAATATATATCTAAAGTTCCAAAATGATAAGTATCCTTCATTTGATGAAGTGTTTATAGGATGTTTCCTCGGACTTTTGGCTAACCCAGCCAAATGGTTCAGAGGCTTAAGTGTGCCGATAACCTTTTTTGACATTGACAGGAGGAGCAATTGTCTTTTGGATCTCGTGCCTCTTATTAACTTTGTACACTATGACTATATCCACCGGCATGGGTCAAGCCTCTAAAGGTCACATCACAAGTAACGTGACATGACCCCATTGTCATAAGTGGATTGGGGTGGCCTACAAAGGAGATGGTATTTCAGAGTGCTCCGTTGCCTCGTTGTCGGAACCATGGTGGTTCGAGTCGACTGCCCATGCCGATAGCTTAGGGCGGTAGGGTCGGGCCAGCTTAGGCAATCTACCCTCCGGGCATTAGTGTAGTAGAGAAGGGCTCCGGGTCCTGTTAGGCATGTGAGGCCAAGTTCATTAACCGTTATCAACAATAACAACTTTTCCAATAAGCGCTTTGTGAATCGATTTCATTTATAGGCATCGAATTGTCTAATATTTTAATTGATTCCACCTTTGAATGATGAATTCGTTTATTAGGACAACATCAGAAGTATAAAGTACGTGTAGAAATCTTTGAATAGTGATGAAAAACCATATATAAATTAAGGGCGAAAAAAGAAAAAGGGACAAAGCAAATCAGTAAAAAGCAAAGTATCATTACCACACATAAACTTCTATACATCTTCTAGTTGTAGAAACATCACGCAAACTTATAGAAATAGGTAAAAAAAAAAAAAAAATAAGAAACTTAAAGAACAAATTCAACATGCACATTGAACCATCTTTTACTACTCGAGACTAAGGAAGCATCCTAGTTATTTCAAACATGGAGAGGGAAAAGTTCCTTTAGCGAATGGTAAGATCAACCTATCGGTTACAATGCTTACTGAATGATAACTATAACAATCCGCTAAAATAACAACATCATCAAGAGCCTAAATAAAACATATTTCATCCTTGATCCTCATCTTGAAGCTTCTTTCGCTATCTCGAACCAATAAATTTCTAGTAAAAATGGTTAACAAAAGGTCTACATGTGCTCAAGAGATGGAACAAATTTTTGTAAAGATGAATTTCCCCTGTATATATTGCAATTTTAGAACTTCTAACATAAACAAACATCAAATTTTAGGAGAAATAGTGTAAGAATCCTACCCATGATAATAATTTTCGAGGAATAGCCTACTTCTTTCTTTCCTTATATCAACTTCCATTAAAGGTGATCATTTACAAATAGATAGCGGAGATTGAAAAAGAAAAAAAATCATAAAAAATAGAGAGAGATTCTAAAGTTGAAGAATTTAGATTTTTCCAAGGGTTAGTCAATTACAAAATGGGCAATAGAGAATCGAAAAATTATCCTTTCATCATAGAAATCAATTTTATCAGCAACCAAAAAGGAAACTCTCTGAAAAAACTCTTCATTATAGAAAGAGAGTTGTTTTTGCTAGACATATTTTAACATTTAAAAGAAGAACCGCCAAATTTTAACTGTTATGAAAGAAGACAACAATATAAAAGGCATTAGGACAAAATAATATGGGGAGACACCTTCAAAGGCAACTCCAATGACTTGACGATGTGGAAACAAAACCGAATGCAGCAACCCAAATGCAATGCACTGACTTCCGTCATGAAACAAATCTAACTCCAATGTCTTCAAGGTAATGGCATTGTGTAACGACTTGAACAACTCGATATGGCTTACAAGACTCAATAGACTTGAAAAATAGAAACAACCTACCATAAATTAAACAGATTTAGAGATGGGATGCAAGGAACCTAGTTCTAATGAACTTCCAGAAAATGTTGATAGTATGTAAGGAATATATAGAAACAAAGAGCAGCTTGTAGTACATACACAATAGCAAATTGATGCAAGGCCAGATAGGATTACATAAATAGTTAGTTGCAGTTCTTGCTAAAAAAAGGCACTTACTTTATGATTTCTTTGTTGAAAAATGTGGTTAAAAGGAGTAAAAACTTCATGCTAATAAGTTTTTTAAGGAAAAAAAAAAAAGAAAAATTCAAATTAAAATTGAATCTGCGAAAGAATGATCACTCGAATGAAATTTAACGGTTCTGAACCTATGTACTAGATTTGATGTCAAAGATGACAACTTAGACTTGAAAGAGGAAAGATATTAGAAATTGACCTTGTAGAGAGGCCTATCTCTCTAAGCAGTTCCATCTCCAAG
Organism: Lumnitzera littorea; assembly: GCA_024138015.1. Taxonomy (NCBI): domain Eukaryota; kingdom Viridiplantae; phylum Streptophyta; class Magnoliopsida; order Myrtales; family Combretaceae; genus Lumnitzera; species Lumnitzera littorea. The sequence goes on along the minus strand of JAMXBB010000001.1, from coordinate 10,749,478 downwards.
TCTTTAACATCATGCTTTCTTTGATTCTTCCAACTACAAAACATAAATCAATCAATTATTTCATTTTTTCACAAATGTTTCAAACTAAAAGAGTGTTAGTTTTAAGGTCTTAAGAGGTAACTAAAAAAACACACAACTGTTCCTTAGAAATTAGAAGTTCATTAATTGAATTTGATTCTTCTAACTGCAAAACACAAATTAATCAATTATTTCACAATGCTTCAAACAAAAAGAGCATGTAATTTTAAGGTCTTAAAAAGTAGCCACACATACCTATTCCTTAGAAGCAAAAAGTTCATTAACCGCATTGAGGGATTTAGTACATAAATACAATACTTGGCGAAAAATAATACAAAAATAAGCCATAAGTGAAAGTTCCACATACGACTTCACTACTCGAAAAAATTTATAATGGAGTCGCATCAGGGGCATGTAACTTTAGTGCAAAAAAAATTACACTAAAGTTGCATACTCCCTACGTGACTTCATGCCTACGCGACTTCAGTGTAAATTTTTTACACTAAAGTCGTGTAGAGGGGGCATATAACTTAAGTGTAATTTTTTTATAAAAGATTACAACTTTAGTGTAATTTTTTTTTTAATTTTGACTTCATTACAGTTTTTTATCATATTTAAACAAATATGCGGTGAAAATTGCATGGCTTAATGCGACTTCAATAATTGTGCGGGTTTTTTTTTTTTCATTCTAATAAGAATATCAAATGCTTATATTTTAGATAAAAAATATATTTATTTGTTGATACCATATGTATGTACGATAAGAGTGTAATAAAAAATAAAATTTAAATAATATATGGATGCATTAGTTGCTATTACAATCAAAATATAAAAAAAATCCAAAAAATAAAATTTAATGCCGACCCTTATGTCGATAAAAAAACGCCCCATACCTAGATAATAGTGATGGTCGTCTCTTAGAAAGATCCGTAGAAGACTTAGCCGACGAGTTTGAAAAGTCTCTAGGTGGAATATGGTTAACATGTGGAGGTGGATGGTGTTAGGTGACCCCTTTACCCATGGTGGAGCTCTGTGAGTACGTAGTACGTCTTTTGCAGAACGCCGTTAACCCCTTCCTCGTCTAACCCTAATCCAGCCTCCCTTAGTAAGAATTTTGTTACGTGGTGGTTGAGGTGCAACTAGCTCTGGATGCTTAAGCTGGGCGTCTTCATCAGGTGGTAGATTTTGTGGAAATGGATGGTATAAGATAATACTACTGTGGTCCTCTAAAAACTATAAGCCATCTTCAACGATTTAGTGAGCCAACTGTATGTCATCAGTCAACTGAACTAGTTGTAGGGTATCGACTTACATAGGAGAAAAACAATTAGCAATCATACTACACGATAAATAAGGTTATACACAGGTTGTTATATTGATTGTACTTATTAGATGATCCATCACCACACTTGAGTGTATTATGTATCGATGAGTATGTTGCATGTACCATTGCAAATAGTCGGGGTTCATACCGAAAACCGGGTGTAGATGAACGATCCAAGCATACCGATCTGCCTAGTGTCGGATGTAACCATCATGCACTACTCTTCAATCGAAATTTATATGACCTCCGAGATCTTGTTGATGAAGTTGCTTACTAGCATGCACTGGCTGGGGCTCTGTCTGTAAGCCACCAAACTATCGGATGACACAATCTAAAAAGTAGAACTTCACAATGTGGAAGCAGATAAGGGGTACTTTAGCCGTTTAAAGACCCCTATCAATTGTGCATGTAGGAGGTAAAAGTTGAAGAATGTTTTCTGAATAAAGTTACCATACAACCTGAAATGAAATGTATGTGAGTTGAAAGAGCAAAAAAATTAGTAATTATGACTTGAATTTTTTAAGCAAGATCAAATAATGTATCTAGTGTACCTGATGACTCGTCTACAAGTCAAATGCCTCACGATACAACTGGATTACATAAGTTGGTCCCTATGTAGTGTTCATTTCGATCTGCTATCTACTGGCCAAAGGAACACCATCTGTGATCATGAAGTCAGACCTACTAAGGGGTACAATGTGTGGGAAATGATCTTATGCCCAAACTTGTAGTAGAATCATCAGCCCCCTGATCTCGGATACACCCGTTCGTGTAGCGTTGCATAGCTGTTGGTATAGCCATGTTAGACAGGTTGATCCCCAACTATACATAACTACCATCTAGAAGTCATCCAATAAGGAAAGGTATACGAGATGTACATAGCTAGAAAATTCATCTGCAAATAAGAATCCCCCTATTAGCTGGAGGACATACGCACGAGTGTAACGCTTGATCGTATCCTTATTACCATTGCTCGGTATAATTCTAAATCTACTAGCTAACTATGACAGTCGTACATAGCCACCCTTTACATCATGAGATGGTGGAACATCACCTAATAGATTTCTCGCCACATTTGCCTAATTCTTATTGGTGCTGCCAATGATAGTAGCACCATTTACCCTAAGGCCTAAATACCTACTTGACTTGGCTAAATGCATGTATACTGGCTAAATGCTAGTGATAGCAGCACCACACAAACGACATGACAACAGTATCTAAATGCATGTACACGAGGTCCGAATGTCCAAAACACCCACTTAATCTTTGATACACCTGGCTTAGTCGTACCTTTCTACCCCTACTTGACCTTTGATCCCAGGTTTGTTATCTTAATGGCGTTTAGAAGTTTTGGAAGATCATTGTATGGTTTCTCCCAATTACCATGCACCATCTCTATTGCTTTTCTCTTCCCCTTAAGCACCTGCCTTCTCATCACTGTGTATCCAAACTCATTTTGAATATTTTGAGTCAAGTCTGCAATAGTAATATCAGGGTTCGTGCTAACATTTCCAATGAATCGTCTGGCCATTAAATTACTAAGTGCTAACACATGTGCTTGGTCCCTTGATAATCGTTATCACAAACATGCCATACACTTGCTTGTTACATGCTCTTTGCCTCCAATTGCATCCATTTGCCCTTAATTATTATACCAATACCACTAAGTTAGCAAAAACTCTATATAGCAATCACATTCCACTCACTAAAATTAACACTTTTGATCAACATATCATCATTACACAACTTCCATCTTTAAAAAGTCCTTAGCCAACTACATTACTCGCGTTAAATAACTAATATTTTTACTACTACTATCAAAACTAAATATAATTTTTCTAAACTACTACTACTACAACAAATATGCATTTTATATAAAATAAGTCTACATTTTTCTACAAAACATATATCACTATAAATACTAAAATTTTATAACAAAAACTAAATAAATAATAACAAATAAATATAATTAATTTAGAAAAATGGAATAAATAAAACTAACAAATCCTTGCAAAACCTTTAGTATTTGGACACTAATAGGTTAGTGGGATAGAGAGATTTTTGTCTATGCAATTTTTTGTGAGAAATTCTATAAGTGAGAAATGAAAGGGAGGCTAATTTGGGGGTATATATTGGCACTAAAGTCACATGCCCCCCATGTGACTTCAATGTAAAAAAATTCGGGTAGTGAAATCGCATGCCATATTCTCATATTAACTTTCATTCGGGACTTATTTTCGTATTATTTTTTGCCAAGTGCTGTATCTATATACTAATCTCCCGCATTAAGCCACTGGTTTAAATGAGACTTGTACCAATGTCTGCTTTAAGGGACAGATCATGTGTAGATGAAAATTGAATATGTTAGTTATGTTGGAATAGGCAAAGAAAATGGGGAGAAGAAGTCATCTCATTAATTACATCTTACCAGGATCTCTCCCTATTGAGAGTTTTCCTCTCTCAACAAAGTTCTCACTCCGTAACTAGGAGCCCATCGAGCCCTGAAATCTGTACATTACCCTAACCAAGATCAACGTATTGCTCTCCATCACACCCTATTCCTCTTTCCCTTATAGCCATTGAACCTTATTAACCTAACTCCCAAAGAATCCCCTCATTCGACTAAACCTTAACCTTAACCCTAAAGCCATGATCCTAGGAAATCCTCATTCCCATACCCACGATTACTGCCCCAAAGTCTATTATTCCTTATACCTATAATCGCTTGCCCATTTGAATCGAATCTTCCATGATTGATACCCATCACAGCTTCATTCCCTGACATGGACACACCATGCAATTTACATCCTTTCCGAACCTAACACCCTTAATCTCCTAGATAATACCGCATTGTATCTCTTGCTTGGGTTGTAGAGTAATTAGAGATGGAAGCTTCAAAGACTAGGAGAGATGAGTTCTAATTCCTAGCTTATGTCGTTGTCCTAAATATTAGTTGTTTAAGTTCTTTAGTTGCTCTTCTTTCTTTGTCTATGTTTGTTGTGCGTTATTTGTGCCACTAAGATCCTTTGTTTATTACTTCATTTTATTAGGCTTTTTACATTCTATTTGGTGTATCGCATATTGGTAGTTTGTCCTTAACCTCAATTTGTTTTTCTAGATGGACACTCTTACCACTCCGGTAGCTCATGTTGATGCCATTAGCGCTGCTAACACACCCTTATCATTTATGGAATTGAAAACTCAGGAGGAGGTGAATGATGTAGCAAGGATGGTCTTGATATGTAAGGTAATTTTTGACAAAGTTGAGAATAAATTGGTAGTTATATTTGTTATAAAGAAAACTTGGAAACTGTATGGTAAATGTGAGATTATAGCAATGAAGGCAAATATGTATGTTGTTCTTTTGAGGAAAGCCAACAGGTTATGAGAATCATGAAGGATGGTTCCTAGGCTTTTATAGGCAAGCTTCTTGTGATAAACTTATAGAAGAACCATCAAAACATTAGGGATGTGGACTTGAGCAGAAGTCCCATTTGGGTTTAGATTAATGGTCTAAAATTAGACCAAATGATAGATAGCAATACGTATAAGTTGGGATCTACGGTGAGCGAAGTGATAGGAACAAAACTAGCAAATTGAAAAGGGGATGCTTTGCATGGCTTTTTTAGGGTTAAGGTGCTGGTTAATTGTTCTCTTCCTTTCCCGACTAGTGCTTAGGTTAGCAAGAAGAGAACCGAGTGATATTTTGTTAATTTTAAATATAAGAAGCTCCTAGATATTTGCTTCAAGTGCAGCAAATAGGGTTATTCAACAACAGGGTGTGGCTTGGAAGTAGAAGCCCAAGGTTTTGGTACATAGTTATGAGCTTCCTCAATTAAGCCTCTTTTAGAAGGTGATTGATCTACATTTGATTCTTCTCTTGCTCACTCCTCTTCCACAGAAGTAGAATTCAATGAATCAAGCCCTCTCTTTATGAATACATTATCTGCTGGTAGGGGTGGTAAAAAGCAAAGTGAAGTGACACCTCTAGTAAATTTAACTCTTAAAGCTGGCTCTTCCCATTATATCCCTCCCTTTAGAAGATTAACTCCTAACCAAATCACTATAAAGTCTACTCATTCTCCAGTAGAAACCTTCCCTTTGCCGGCCTAACTCACTTCTACCTGTAGAATTTCTAGCTCCAAATCTCCTCACTCAACTAGCCATAATATAGATGAGTATGAGGAGGTAACTAGCTTGGACAAAGCAGGGAGATAGCAAGACCTTTCACCTCTAAACCAAACAACATCCTCTTTGCCACAGCCAATCTACATACGTCACATACATACACCATCAAACTTGAACACCCAAGCTCCCTCAACTCATGTACATACACATTCCATTTCACCACACCCAAATCCTTCTAACCTTTACATAGTTAAACTCCCTATTTCACCCCTACCAAACTAAAGCACATAAATCACCTTAAAACCATCCCCATCTCACCTAATTCCTGCTTCTAAACCTTGGCCATTAAGTGGGTAGTGGAAGATTTATCACTAGGGCCAATTAAGAAGATGAAATTTGAAGATACTAAGGTAAAGTATTGATACTAAGTCAAAGCATTGGCTCATCAAAAAAGAAACCTTTGTTAAACGGGGAAGGAAACCAAGAAAGGTGCAACCACCTTCAAAAAGGTGTGAAGGACAATCCTTCCATTTCATGTTAGAGACCAATTTGTTAGTGGTTGTTCCAGTCTCATCTCAAGACTCTCTTCCAGATGACTATGGTGGCTAACCAAAATCAGCCACATAGGTGCCATGATCATCATTAGCTGAAATTGTCAAGGCTTGGGGTCTTGCTTGACAATTTAAAAGCTTAGGGACCTCACTTACAAACATAATCTCAACATTATGTTTTTTATGGAAATGAAGAATAAGTTGAGGAACTCAGCAACCATGAGATGAAGAATCAAATTTGGAAATGAATTCTATGTCCTAACAGTAGGATTATCAGGCGGCATCACCCTTTGGTGGACAGACAACATTGATTTGGAGATTCATAACTACAACAAGAATCACATTAGAACCACCGCTTACCTCTTGAATGGTTCTCTCTTTCCTCACATATCATGGATATATGGTGATCCCAATCATGCCCTTATCCAAATTCTCTGGAGTAATCTAGAAGCTTTTGGTTCAACAGTTAGAGACCCATGGTTATGTCGATGTGACTTCAATGATATTTTATACAATTATGAGAAACAAAGAGGCATCATTCGAAGTATTAGACTTATAGAACAGTTTGGTAGCATGATTATGAATGCTAACCTGAATGATTTAGGCTATCAGGGGCCTTAGTTCACTTGGTCAAATAAAAGGGAAGATGGTAGTTTAGTCATAGAAAGAATCGATAGAGCCTTGGGGTCCCAACAATAGATTCACAAATACCCCAAAACATAAATGTTGCATAGTGAAATGATTGGTTTAGATCATGTGGCTTTGATTTTGGACTCATGCTTCTTAGATAGAAAAGGCACAACTTGCTTCAAATTTGAAAACATGTGGACCTCGACTGAAGATTGTAGGTATACAATTAGCAAAGCTTGGAGTGAAAGCCTATATAGAAGTCATCCTTACCCTTCGGGCTTCAAACTCAACTAGTGTAAACTAAAACTCAAAGCTTAGAGCAAGGAGGCATTCCCAAGCAACATTATGGAAATTAGGAAAACTCAAAAGGAACTTTTTAAGTGAACAGAAGAAAGGCATCTACATGAATCGATAAGTTAAAAAAGCACTTAGTGAAAGATTGGAGCATCTATGAAAGAGAGAGGAACTCTATTGGCAACGAAGATCCCATGTCTCATGGTTGAGGGAAGGGGATTGAAATACAAAATTTTTCCGTCAGTTAACTCTGATGAGGAGACAAAGGAACAAAGTTCTCAGGTTAAGGACTAATGAGGGTGAGCAACTGGATGATGAAGAAAGCATTATGTTTTCTTTTCAGTAATTTTATTCCAAACTGAATTTGGGAGAAATTAGGGACATTTGCTAGATTCAGTGCCACCTCTAATGACTGAAGAGATGGATGGTGCTCTTGGTAGACAAGTAACAAAAGAGGAAATCAAGAATGCAACATTTCAATTGGGTGCACTTAAGGTGCTTGACTTTGATGATTTCCTGGGGGTGTTTTATTAATGTTATTGGCATTTGGTAAGCAAGATTGTGGTGGAAAACCGTCCAAGCCTTCTTCTTGACAAGTATTATTCTACCCTCTCTTAATCACACTAATATTGTCCTTATTCCTAAAGTTTCTTTCCCTCATAGTTAGGTCACTTCCATCCCATCAGTCTATGTAATTTTGTTTTAATAATCATCTCTAAAGACCTTGTTAATAGACTTAAACTGTACATACATAACCTTATGTCTAAACGAGAAAGTGCTTTTGTTTCAAGTAAGGTCATTCACAATAACATCATTATTGCCTATAAAGCTTTCCACTTCTTAAGAACAAAACAATCTAGCAGGAAGTCTTATTACGGAATAAAACTAGACATGAACAAGGCATATGACTATGTAAAGTGGGACTTCCTTAGTGCAGTAATGCGAAAACTTGGTTTTTATGATGTATGGATTAAATGGGTGATGGCATGTATCATAATTGTGCAGTATAAAGTTACTATTGATGGCAAAATAACATGACACATTCAGCCATCTAGGGGCCTTAGACAAGGTGATTCTCTTTCGCCTTATCTTTTTATCTTAGTTATTGATGTGTTGTCAAGGAAAATGGAGAAAGCAATTTCTAAGAACAAGCTCTAAGGAATGAAAATTAGGCAATCATGTCCTACATTATCTCATCTCTTATTTGCTGATGATTCGTTGTTCTTTGAAGAGGCATTGGAAGCTAATGTGCAAGTTCTAAAGAGTATCATCCAAAACTATTGCCATATATCGACTCAGCTAGTAAGTCTTGAAAAGTTAAGCATATTTTTCAATAAGAACACCTCAACCAAAAGGATGGAGAGCATTTGTGAGGTTATGGGAGTCTCGGTAGATACAAAACTTGGTTAGTACTTAAGCTTACTAACCATTTGGGGTAGGAACAAAAAAAAAATTCTTGAGATTTTTTAAAGAAAGAATCCGATCAAGTTGAAGAGTTGGAAACGGAGTGTAATTTCTAAAGCAGGTAGAGAAGTTCTCATTAAAGTTGTCATAGGCGCTATCGAACTTATTCCATGAGTTGTTTGAAGTTTCCCAATAAGTGGTGTGAAGAAGTTAGCTCCATGGTAGCCCAATATTAGTGAGGCAAAGAAGGAAACGAAAGGAAGATCCATTAGCAAAGTTAGGATAAAATTACTCTTCCTAAAAGTAGAGGCAGCGTAGAGTTCAAAGATCTCTAAGTCTTTAACACCATTCTCTTCACCAAGCTTGCATTAAGGATCTACTCATAACCAGATGCTCTTTGGGTATGCATTCTTAAAGGCATTTATTTTCTTAGCTACTCCTTGCAAGCTTCCAAAGGATTGAGGGATTCTTGGGGTTAGGCAAGCATTTTACATGGAAAAGAAAGTCTAGTTTCAGGAGCCTTTTGGTAGGTTGGTAATGCCAAGTCTATCAAAGTTGCCATAGATAATTAGATCTTAAATTTGAGCGCTTATAAACCATCCTTCAAGCCCAATTTGTACAATGGTGAGTTGCATGTGGTTATCTTATTGATGCAGCTTTAAGAGTATGAAAAATAAAGGAGTTATACAAGTGGTTCAACAATTGTACAGTAAGGGCTATTCTCCAAATTTTGATTCCCTCCTTAATAAAAGAAGATAGGTTTATTTGGCCACATGAAAAATGTAGTAAGTGTATGGTGTGTTCAATTTACAACTTCATTTGATGCTGCCACCTTCATCAAAGTTTAAGTGCTTCAACATCTTGCTAACTAAAGTCAGGCTTATGGAAATATGTTTGGCATTGCCCTTGCTTCCCAAAAGTTAAGCATTTTGTGTGGAAAGCGATCCATGATGCATTACCGACATATACTAAGTTGGTTAGAAGGCAGGTGTTACAATCTAATACCTGCCGGTTTTGTAATATAGAAGAAACAATAAACCATGTACTCTTGCAATGTAGGTGGACTACACGAGTTTGGTTTGAAGCTAAGGGGGTTCGATTGGAGTCTAGCACGATTTCTTCATTGGGTGAGTGGCTGCTGTCATGGGTTAAATCTATGGGTTGTAATATCCCACAATCTCGACCTGTTAGCTTTCGAGCAGTTTATATTTTTTTGAAGAAAAATATGTATTTATAAGGTAAGTTAATAGATATAAAATGGTCTGTATTAGCTTTACTAGTGACTACGAAGATATGGATCTTGGTAATAAAATAATAAATATAATAATATCACTTGTTATATATTTGAAACATGGAATTTAGTTGGCAGAAATCGACAAGCTCTTAAGGAAAAACTATTTAAGTACAACAAATCCTAGTAGACTGATATGAAATAATATGTAAAAATAATGTAGACTTATTTACCATAATAAAATGCATACCTATAAATTAATAAAACTATATATATATATATATATATATATATAATAAACCTATATTAGCATGTGGAATCACTTGAAAATGACACTCAGTTGGCCAAATATCTCCCTTTCATTGGACTAATTCAAGCATTTATAGGTGTAGGAATATTTGAATTATATCTAGACTTAGATATATAATTATATAAACTAATAAGAAATTTATCCAAAAATTTAGTACTGGAGACACTCACTCTAGAAATTATAACTCATAATAACGTTTTTAGAATTAAGTTGAACATTTATCACTAGGTAATAAAAATTAAAAGAAAAAAAGCAACTGTATAGTTTTAAAACCTTAAATTAAGTTTATTTATATAGAATTTTATTAGAACAATTAAATTTGTCAGGTCTAATATCTATAATGTAGAGTTTTATAATTTTTGATATAACTATAGATAAATCTTTTAGATCAATTATGTGATCTTAATAATTAATATTAGTGAGTAAAATTATACATAAAATATATATGAATAAACTCCAAATAATTAATAGACCTTATCTATATATTATTTTACTAATAATTATTTTAAAACTTACCCAAAATAACAAAATATTAGAGAAGAAAATTATAGCTATAAATTAATAATGTTAGTAGTGGAGAGTAGAATATTCTTTGAATATTTAAGAAATTAGGATAAATATTAAATAAAATATAATAACTTTACCAAAATAAATAAATAACTTGATCACCTTAATTGAGGTGATGAAGTCCTCCTTATAAAATGTATGGCTATAAAGCCATTTACATAGTTGACAAACAGAGAAAGGGAGAAGGGGAAAAAGAGAGCGAGAGGATAAAAAAGAAAAAAAGAAAAAAAAAGAGAAAGGATAGTACATAGATGAGACGAGTTATAAGATAATATAATTTTTCAGTATTCGATATTTTTAAATAATCTCATTTTCATAATTATAAGTGTTGCTTTTTAATTGATATATAATAGTGTTAGAGAAGATATATCAGTAACCTAATTATTTTTCTAAATAAAGTATTTTATCCATACAATTTCATAAATATTTTCATTTCAAGTTTTGAACTTAGAATATTTATAGCTATATTTCTATTTCTTCCATCTAATAACCCGTAAAAGAACTAATCAAATATATATCGATATGAATTATCTTTCCCATGTGTATGGTTGAAGGTGTAACCATATGAATTAAAACGCGAGTAGCAAGCTAGCGTAAAACTTTATTAATAACTTTATTGTAATAAGTATCTATATTACATATAGATAACTAGATGAACCTTATAAAAAAAAATTAAATTAAATTAAATCATACATTCAAAATGGTGTCTAATTATCCTCACTGTTAATATCTATAGTATATACGAAGAGTTTAGGTATAAAATAAATTACATATTGTACTTTATTTTAAATGTACTTTATTTTAAATGTAATTAATATTATTTGAAAAATATATACATATGTTATAAACATATATCACTTACGGAAGTGATATGTTTACTAATAGCATTATGTTACATTATTATATGTGTGTGTGTGTGTAACAAGGGTTACATGATAAGCAATATATATATTCCACATGTATATATGTAATAGAATGATATAGATATATATTTAATAATGTTTTATATTAACTATGGGGTTACTTAATTAACTTTATGACTATAAGGTAAAAATATGATAATCACATAAAGAAATATTTCAACATCTAATTTATTCCTAAAACCTATCTAACCTAAATTCTATGGATATAAGCTAAGCCTAATCACCAATTTAAGACATATAATTAGAAGAGTAAGTATATTAGGTCTGCTTTATTCCAATATCATACGTATCTTAATTTCTACTTTATCTTATTCAAGATTAGCAAGTAAGACTTGTAAACCTATCAAAAACTTTTAAGGATAAATGGCTAGGATGCTAGATAAGTGGGATTTGTGGAGTCTAAAGTATATGCTCACTTATGGTTTTAAGTAGTTATTTGTGTGTATGCTATGCTTATGCTTAGTTATTGAGATATTGATTTGTAGTTGAGCTACATATTTTGCTGTGTTAATTGACCTTGTTTAGTGTGTTATGAATTGGTTGATCACCTTGATTGGACTAATTGAAAGATGAACTATAAACGGACATGCATTGTATCCCATTAGGAGATGGTTAGATTTCTCCAGCTAAATTTCGACACCTTAAACAAGGTTGGAGCGAATTGACCGTTCCTTACCGTTGGTTAAACTCAGTGACAAGAGAGGAAATCGATACGAGGTTAAGGGTGTTCGATTTGAAGATAGTTACAAGCGAAGCAAGAGTTTTCACTATACATGGAATTAGCCGTAAGAAGGACTCGTAGCCTTTATGATTAGCATTGTGGTCGTCATATCGGAGCTCCTCAACCCGGGTTAGAGTAGATGTAATTTCTCTAATTTTACAATGGACTTAATAATGTATACGGATAGCAGATTGCTTATTTATGCATTGTACATTATAATTATTTGATAACTTGAATGTTTTGCTTGGTTTCTATATACTTTTTGCCTCCTACCCCTTACTAAGCCTATTGTTCTTTAACATTCCCCTATTGTTTTCTTGTAGGATAATAGCCTTAACATTGGGTGGGTTAGGAATCAAAGCATATAAGAGTTACTTTAGTAATCTCCACAAGAGGATCAATTCCTAATAAAAGTATAGTTTATTCTAACTAAGCTCAAATGTAGAAATGTGAATACTACTCATTTTACTATTTGGTAGGAGATTCTGATTCTATGCGATCCTAAAAAGCAGGAAGACATTGAATCTCATAGTTATTTTATTATGTTCTTATATATAACATCATTAGGTAAAATGATTAAATAAATAAGTAGAATTTTATAATCTTTAACCCGTAAGATTGTTGTCAAGTGACAGTTGCATACGTGGTGTGATAGTTTTAAATTGTTTCTACCAAGCCCCTTATGGGGCATTACAAAATTAGTTCCATAATGTGGTGCATTTGAAAAGGTCATTATAATGTGATTTTTAATGATAAACTCCTTGATGTGCATGGTGTGATTTCCTTCGTTCATAATTCACTTTCTAAACTAGACTTAATTGCAACTAAATTCAACCGAGGACAATGCATAGCCACCCCTGTAGTATTGGATCATGATTTGCAAACCAATGTCCCATCTTAACCTTAATCTAGCTTCGCCCACTCTCCTTTCTTCTTTGCAAGGTCACACTTAATCCTCTTAGGAACTTGCTATGAAATATCTCAAACTTCTCCTTACACATCAAGCACTTACCACTCCTTATGTGTGTAGTAAGTAGTATCAGATATGACAGGACAACAACAAGCTGATTTCCGTTTGGTTTCTTGACTAGCTAATCAAGCAACAAATTAGGTTGTTATACATTTTAGACAAAAGATGTGCTCTTGTTCTTAGGCTTCTTTGCTCCCATCTTCTCTTGTTTCTTTCCTTTGTTCTAAAGCTAGTTATGTGAATATAGCTAATGTTTGTAATAGTTTGATGGATGTATTAAACTCAATTCATATCTATTATAAACCAATCCTTTTCTAGTGGTAAAAAAAAAAAAAAAAAAAAAGGAAAAAGAAGTGTGAATGGAAATGGGAGTAGACAAAAGAACACGAGAATGAAAGTAAAAAAGTCACTGACAAAGGAGGGTAGTTATCTTATGGAGAATATGTGATAGAGAAGTTGGTGGAAGAAATAAATGATAGTACACATAGGAAAGAAATGGCTTTAAGTTATTAAAGTTGTAAACATGTGCATAAATTTGAAAGCATTTTGTTTAACCTATAGTTTTTATAGAAAGAATCGAATGATTGCTGCTTGGTTAACATCAATGGATAAAATGGTCCATCTCTTGCCATTTTTTATCCCGATACTTTATTTTTAACTTTGCTATTTCACTTGTCAATTTTTGCTCTTATTTTATTTGCACCCCTTATTTTTAATTTTTCTATTTGAACCTACTATTTTGATGGATCCTTTCTATATCTCCTCGAAACTTTCTCATTCCATACTTATGAGTGACACGGTAAGATCAAGGGATCCTTTTAATCCTCTGACACCAATATATATAAAAAGATGACATATTGGGTCAGCTTTTTTATCATGCATCATTATAAAATAACATTGCACCTTTCTTAGTATAAGTCCAATGCTATATAAATCTAAGAAAGAATTTACCATCTCTATTATGTCCTGAAACTAAAAGACATAAATAGTTTGACATATACTCATTCTATGGCATAAGTGTATAAACTCATAACCTGCTACTAATTCACAACATCTATAAATCATAACATGTATGTTTTCCAACTCTCTAAAGCAATATCTTCTATTTTTAACAATTTAAACTTTATAAGTGTAAAACAACATCCGCTAAGATCTAAATCACATCAACCCATGTATTGAATCCTTTTGGTGTATTAGTGTCGATTCCATTCCCGAGTCTAAAGTCACCATTGGAATTGACAAAATATTAGGCAAGAACCCAGCAATGCGCCGATTGATAATATAAAACTTACAATAAATAACTTATATCCATAGAATTACACACATGTTGCAACATAAAACAGCATATTTCATGTATATGGTTACCACTAATGTTAAAATTATGTATTTACTTAACTCTAGTTCCATTAGAGAATACACATGCTAAGACAGGGTTATGGATTTTTCTCGCAAACAAGCATTCTTCGTCGTTTTGTTTGAAAAGCCCTTGTCTTGAATGAAAATGAATATTGGCTTTAGAAAAGAATAAGCATGAATAGTAATAGAGAGAGAAGGTTGCGGCTTGTTTTTTCAATTCTATGTTAAAGACACTTTCGGTATTGTAAAAGATATAAAACGAGAACAATAAGAAAGTTGACTTTTTTTTCCCAAAAGAAGTTGATTATATGTAGGCCATTAAATGCATGGGGTGGCATTAAGATGCACAAAATATTTTCTCTCCATGCATTTTTTTTTTTTTTAAAGATGGTTTCAGTGTTTAATATAAAGGAACTTATAGGAAGGGATGGAATTAAGTTTCTATGTGGTTTTATTAAAACCATCATTAAATTCATTTTATTTTAAGACTATAAATTAATAGTTGTGAGAATCACTCTTATATGAAATTTATATAAGCAGAAATGACTAAATTAATTATTTGCACAGTTGAAAAAACTAAGTTAAAATGTTTCATAAATGAAATGTCACTAAATTCTTGGAAATCTCTCTTGATAATATACTAATAAAAAAAGTTACAATTTAAAATTTTTATTTTTTTCATATTTTTCTCTTTTTACAACTTTTATTAATTTTATAATATATATTTTTTAAGAAAATAAATTTTAACCTAATTTTGGAAAAGAAAAGGAGCATAATTTTTTTCTTAAAAAAAACCTTTTTAAAGTGAGAAAACAAATTTATTATTATTATTGATGATGATGATGTTGTTATTTTGAAATAATATAAGATACACAAATGAAATAAAATAAAAAGAAAACTCGCATGGGTTGTATGCAATTCGACTGTAAGTTAGATTCCAAGATTAGGTGTGAGTTTAGTTAAAGCTCAAGTTGAATTCTACTCGTAAATCGAGTTCGAAGATGAGGGGAGGATCCTAGGTAGCGAAGTTGTTCCTAATGGTTATTGGCAGTGGCAAGAATGTTAGATGTGGGGTTTGTGTAGGTAATGAATTTGATGGTAATGGTGGTTGAAGCTTAGAAGCAATAGATGTAGGTAGGTACTAAGGCAATGGGTTTCAAAAACCCTAAGTGCTTGTGTGGTAGCTAAAGAATGTTAGAGAGGATGGGAATGGTGGATCTTGAGTGTATTGGACTAGGAAGCTTCTGGAGATGGTGGCTTCCCTCGAAAATAACCTAAGGAAGAGAATTTCTAAAAAGAAGCTAGTAATGTTATGAGCTCCGAAAGTTAGAGAGAGAGAGAGTTTGTGTTTAAGCTTGAATGAGAGAGGATGAGTGAGAGTTGATGCTGGAAATGCTTCATTGAAGCCCTATTTATAGGTTTTAAACTTAAACTAAAGATGAAAGGCCTTCAATTGCCATGAATTCAAAATGCACGTTTAACCTTATTTTAATGTGCAATTGATAACAATTTTGAGTAATTGATTATCAAAATAGGTCAATGGGAGCTCAATTTGACCTTTCCATTTAATTAGAAGCTTTAAAAATGTTGATTAATGCTTGAATTCAAGTTGGTCAATCTAAAGCTTTAAGTAGCTTAAATAATTTTTTTTTTATAACTTTGAACATAAATTTTGACAGCTTTAATCAATGAATTCAATGAGTTTTGGGGTTCCATAAAAAATAGTGAAAATTATGAAGAGAAAAAGTTAAAAAATGGTCGAAAACAAGTTTAAGCAAAAGGGGAAGAGTAAAGAAGCAAAAGGGAAAGGGGTTGAAGATACTGAAGTTGTGACGTATGGTGCCATGGCATGATGCATGGCCATAAGTAGTGCTACATCTTGACACTTGGCAAAACATGGCAATATGTTGCTATGCAAACCAATGAGTGAATGATATGTGGCTGCATGTTGTGTTGAACTACAATGTAAATGTATGGGGAAGTTGATACGTGTCAAGTTGAAGGAAAAAAGAGAGAGAGAGAGAGAAATGCACATTTGTAAAACAAGAGGCTCAATCTCCTAACCTTTAGCTCCTTTTCCCTGCACCTTAGCCAACTAGGCTACTTATTTCTTAAGTTAAAATGTAATTAAAATGTATTTATGGTATTTTAGTTAGCTTGAACTTATTTTAATGACCCAAATCTAGTTCAAACCTTAATTGAGGCCCAATTAATTGGTCATTTGAAAGTCCAACTTCCATAGTTAAGTTGGATACACATATGTTAAAATGAAAAATTCAAAATTAGTCTAATTTAACAATTTTTTGAGCTTTGTTTGGTTAATTCAATGTTGATCTTTTTTATAAATCAAGTAATTTAAATCCAATTGAATCCCCATTTGAAGCCACATTTAACTTAAATTGATCTCATTTTCATTATATAAAAATAAGTAACTTGTCCTTCAATCAAAATAAAAAAAAAAATTATAAAAATTCTAATATTTTTTAAATATAGCTCAAATCTTGTCAAATCACATATGTATAGTTGATTTTCAATTTTGTCCTTGGACCTATAAGAATGAAAAGACGAAGAGAAAAAACCTAAAGAATGTCTAAGAGACCCTAAACCTTATTTATCTAAAAAGTCCCATCCCCAAATTTTTTTATATTTTATCTTTTTTATTTTTCTCTGATTTTCTTTTGTTGCCTTTTTTCAATTTTCCAATTTTTACTTCTTTTAAATTTTTTTTCCCTTTATTTTGTTTTTCTATTTTTGTGTTCCCCCCACCCACCCTAATTAGGGCATTTTCCTTTTATTACATGAAGCCTTAAAATTATAAAGGGTAAAAATGGGGTGTTTGTGGTTATAGCTTAATTATAGTGATTTTCTTGTACTATTAGGTTGGAGAATAAAATTTGAGTTTCAGGAAATTGAAGATTTGTGGGTTTTACATTTGGATTTATTGTGTATTCAACATTAGTGACTTCTAAACCTTGTTGTTATGTTTTTAATGTTATCTATGAGCTGTTTAATGTTTATTTTATATATTGTTATTATTAACATGTGTAGCTAAATATATCATTGTGGGTTTGTGATGTATTGCTAGAGTAGCAGGTAAAACTAATGCTATTCCAATATTCTTATGTGTTTTCAATCAGGGATTTTAATTTAGGGATATGATGAAAACCATCAAAATCCATGACCATTGATTGATGTTTGTAGAAATCTTTCATATGCTTTTGATTGATAGCATGACTATCGGGATGATTGAAAATTCTTGAATTCACTCATCTTAATATAGTTTTAGATGTGGATTATGAGGCTAACCAAACCATTAACCTACATTTAAAACTAGAATGTTTAATTAGTGACATTAACCTAATATTTAGCTGATAATATAGGAAAACACGCCCTAACAAGTGTGAACTTCATTTGCCTAATCAAGGATATGGTTTTAAGTGAATTCTATCAATGCCTAAGTAAAATATCCAATGCCCATGTAACATGAGTAACAATGAACCAAAGGATAAAGCATCATAAACCCACATCTTTATGCATTGTGTCTATTTAGTTAGTTAATCACGCTTATTTTTGAAAACATTCCTCAATTCAGACCTAAATTCGAGTCATCTAGATTAGAGTAATAAACTACATTTGTATTTAGTCGCTGCCTTTCTTCTTTGTGAGATAAAATTCATGAGTACTTGCCGATTTTTATTATTGCATACGATTCAGCACGTTAGTTAGTTAACAATGTGCTTTCAGAATCTTCAATTCCCTAATCTAATTTTAAATCAGTCGGAGCAATCCATCCCCTTTTTATCTCCTTTTCCTTAGGGCCGAGGGTACATGTGGGCCGAACCTAGGGTTTGGGGGCCTATGGAAAAAGTAAGCCATCAATGCTATATGAGATTTTTCATAAAATAATTAATGGGTTTGTTAAGACCCCCTTTCCCCACTCCCTGTAAGTACTTATGATTTCGCTTGTCAGTATCCGAATCGCCATAGTTCCAAATTTCAAAAATATTTAGTTTGTTTGTTAATTTTATTTATGAA
Source organism: Lumnitzera littorea (assembly GCA_024138015.1). NCBI lineage: Eukaryota > Viridiplantae > Streptophyta > Magnoliopsida > Myrtales > Combretaceae > Lumnitzera > Lumnitzera littorea. Next base: position 10,731,016 of record JAMXBB010000001.1, on the reverse strand, counting down.
TATCCATCTAAGTTTACATTCTTATCAATTTTAATTTCTTATGAAAGTTCCTGAAGAACCCCATATTTATATTGTAATTTAAAAAATAAAAAATAAAAGGCCTAAGTTTGAAAAAGTAAGACTAATTTTTTCACGTTTTTTTTTAAAAGAAAACCTGTCATAAAAGTGTTTTTTTTTTTTTAATAAAAAAAAAATCAAAACGCCGCTAAACCTTAGAAAATGCAATTTTTATGGAAACAACATGCAACTTTTTCTTCAAGGAAAATGCAACCTCATGAAAAATACGCTATTTTACGGATACTATGACTGTTAAAAAATATGCAATTTTCAAAAGAACATAATGCGAAAGATTAATTATATCATCAAATAGAATAGTATGTTAATCGTTCTCATTGAACATGCTAACATAGTTAATCATCAAGATATATTAAAGAAACCGCATTCAATCATCACTTTAATCATACTAATAAATCGATTAACATATTAATATACGGCACATCAACTGAATATTCATATAGAAAACATAAATAGCGAAATATGCAAATCACTACACATGCAAATTATATTATGCATAGACATTCATAAATATTAAATAATAAAATTTATAAGCCGTAAAAATTATAGAACAAAACTTCAAAAATAACAAAATATAGTTAGCAAAGAATTTCTTATGTTTTCTTAAAATTTACCAATTTTTACTCCTTAAAATTCAAATTTAATAAAATGAAATAAAACTAATAAAAGACTAAACCCAAATCAAGGAGTTCAATCACACCGTCTTAGGTCATGGGTAAGGGTAAACCAAACTAAACAAAAATATGGTTCATTTTTTATAATTTTAAACTAAGTAATATGATTTAGATTGAAAATTTTTTAAAAATCAATTTCGTTTATGAGTTGAATCATATTATGTAATTAAGGAAAATATATATGCATAACACTCCAAAAATATTAAATTCACATAATAATAATAAGTATCAATATCATATTAAATGTTTATCAGTCCTAGACTCTTTTTTTTTTTTCTTTTCTATTCAAGTTTTCAATGTTTGTAAATATTTCGAAGTTAGTTATTTTATTGATAGTGTCAATTTTTTCATCAGAGAGTTACACATGATGGGCTTTAGTTGGCCCAAATAATTAATTTGATTAAATATAATATAAGAATGTGTATGTATGTGTGTGTATATATATATATATATATTTATCGTTTAAGTAAATTATTTTAGATAATGAAAAATTTAAATAAAATCAAAAAATAAAAAATTAAGCAAATCAAAAATATTAAAATAACACGTGACAATCATGTTTTTATAAGATGGATTTTTCTATGATCCTATCCATGTTTTTAATTTTATATTTATTAGATTTAAATTACCAAAATAATATAATTAGGTGGTAGTAGGAAAATAAAAAAAAAATTGAAAGAGAAAAAAATAACACACCTGCTATTTTTGAGATTTTATAAAACAAAATGCATTATATTGAAAATTCGCAAGTATAAAGTTTTTCTTAAATAAAGGTTCTATTTGGATTGTCTTTTTTCTGATAGAACCTTTTTTTTTTCTATATTTTATTTGTATCTATTTGAAATTCGATATTTAAAAAATTATTTTATCTATATTTTATTTATTTCTATTTCATGATTATGATGTAAATGGTAATTAGAGTAACAAAATTAAATAATAAAAATTCATGTACTTTTATAAGAAAAGATTTTTAAAAATATATTTTATGTATTAAAAATGATTATTTTAATTACTATTTTTTAAATATGAATAGAGTAAAAGATAAACAAATTAAACTTTATAAAAAAATTTGTATTTTAGAAAAGAGGTATATATGAAATTATATTTTGATTTTTTTGATATCTTATTCTACCCTAATACAAAATTGAAGCGAACACTATAGAAGATGAATCAAACGGAACCAAAGTATTGTTGACAATGATAAATAAATGGATGTCTCTTCCCTGTCTAAATTCGACAAACGAATCATTAATAATTTAGACAAACTCGGAATACCAGTTGGTGCTTTTCTCAAAAGTATTTGCATATAAAAAAAATTAATTTACTAAAAATAAAAAGAAGAAGAAGAATAAGCAGCAGCAGCAGAAGCAGGAGGAAAGAGTTACTAACGTCGTGTTGCAATGAATGTAAACATGAAAGCAGCTGAATAGCAAAGCCAGATTTCTTGAAGACGTTTCCAATATCCAGCTAGAGACTGATATCTATGGCACTATGCCCTGGTTATGCCCACTGCCCAGAAACGCATGAACATAAAATATATGAGCTTGCAGCACAAGAATTGTTTCCACTTCTCCGGTGCAAGTTAAGAAGCTCAACCCTACCAATCGTTAGCAGAGTACCGATAAATAACATGAGCTCTCGATGAACATCAAGATCTCCAAGTTTATGTTTCAACAAAAACTTTAAATTGCCGATGGACTGCGTGAGCATTAATCTATTGAGCTGTTCACTTCAAATGGCCGATTCATGAGAATTAAAAGTTAAAAGTTAATGATAAGAATACCAGTACACAAAATTTATCTACATGCATGCTTGAGTATGCATATGGAATAAAAATGTTTTCATTCTTCGAAGGCACAGCAAAAGGCACTCTGTTGAAAGAAATTATTCTTCTGATCCCGATGTGTTGCACAATTATTTATAATCCTTGGATCTATAGCATCCATCATAATTTTAGATGTTCTCTATAGATAAAAGGGGCCAGATATATGGGTGCATAGTGTGCTTGGAGCAGGGGAGAGTTTCTTTTTGACAATTAAAGGCTGAAATTCTGCCAAAATGTTAAGAACTTATCCTTTTAGTACTTTTTACACTCCAGATTTTGTCACGTCACATGCGATCTAACACAGCCACCAGAAGTTTCTTTCAATTTGTCTAAAAGTCTGATCTATGCCACATAAAAGAAAACAAGCAAAGTATAAGTTCCTTATATATCAACTCCTTGAATGACAATTTTCCTGCTTATCAGGTTGAAAATGTTAATACTTTGAACTTTTTTCAATGTCATACCTCTGTCTCAATCATCAGATGCACCAATCAACACCGGGAAATCAGTTCACAACAAAAGTTAGCTCAAAGGTGTTGCTTCATCGATATATGATAATACCACTATGAAACCGGTGAAGACATGGAAACCGCCAGTAAATAGTATGGAGTTAGTTTCAAGAGTTTCATTTAGTGAAATATCTTACCTCTATGATGCAAGCCTTCCAAATAAAATTCCACTGAAAATAAGAGCACCAAACCCCTTGTTGGACACAAATCTATAAAAGATAAAAAGAATCGAGCAGAATTAGATATTTGCTATTAAACTGAGGTACAGAGCTGAGACAACAAAGTTCAGCCTTGGAAACTTGATTAGATATTTACAAATGACAACTCTAGAAGGGAAATTTACTTATGATTGTTTCACTTATTTTGCAATTTAAATTTGTTAAACTGCTTTGAGTTTTATAACCTGTGAATTATCCCAGATATATATTAAGAAAAATTAAAAACTCTACAAAATGTGAGCAGCCTTAAATCACTAGATGTCCCCCTAAAAACCATGCGATTACCCTAAAAGATACCAGTAGAACATGTACATGGCCAATATATAGCACATTCTGCTAACAAAATTAGATCACCGAGTATTCATACTGGCATAAATCCTAAAAGAAAACAAAAGACAAGTAGGTAGAGATAACATGAGATGATCAAAGGAAGAATTGAGCCTAGATTATATGCAAAGTGCTTTCTATAATAGAACCAAGCACATACTTCCTGTTGCAATCAGCTCGACATGACAAATTTGCAGTTAATATCTGCCATGCCAGTTGTCCAGATGCTGCTGCTAAAAATGCATAGTATGGCCATCCTGCACCATATAAATCCATTCAGAAACAAAACATCATTACCACCAAGCATTTGTTAAAAAAATGTCATTACTTGCAGAAAAAGGATAGATCAAAGGACTGCAACATTAAAACTAAATAGAATAGCTACCAAGATCAGCATTATATCCACAAAGTGCAAGACTACTGATGCATGCAATACTGAAGCCAGATATCCACTCTTTGGTTGAATCCCCAAACCTCAATGCTGTTGATTTGACACCAACTTTCAAATCATCTTCTTTATCCTGAAATAAATTGAGGGCCCACTTATAGGAAAGAGGTTTGACTGGCTAATAAATATACAAAAGTTTGCCTACAAAGCTTTTCAAATTACCAAAAGTACCATTCAAAAGAACAACATTGAACCACAACATCTATTCACTCATATATGCATAGAAGTATAATTGAATAGGAGAAGTTTTCATTGTCAAATTACCTAAAAGCTTTACATGTATGGATAAATCGCTTTATACTCACAATTCAATACTTCACTCATATGAGGCTGAAACAGCAACCAGGACACATCTATTAATTGATTTACTAGAAAAAATTAACGATATGATGAAGACTCTTAACATGATGATTAAAGCTAAAAAGGACCACCAGTTCATCTAAAAGTTTAAATCTGTAGAAAACCACATTATCTTATTCTTATGATTTGATAAATGCTTAATTTAAGTAACACAATCAAATGGCAAGAAATAGACAAGCTTGGTTACACATAGAAACATGCTCAACTTACATGGATTTTTTATTTTTACACAGGAAAACCGTACCCATATTTGGGTTCAATTTCCACGTGTCTACTCCGATATCCTATAAATTATTTAGTGAATTTGGGGCAAAGGTGAGGTGGATCTCCATTATGTAACACAAGTGTTTGTTGTGTAGATGGTGATGCTGGATCATCTTACTATCCAAGGAAAATTGGAGCCATGAGGGATTATTTCCAATATGTTGCTTTCCTTGCTGCTAGAGAAGAGTAGATTGGTGCAATATGACATTTGAAATACTCACAAGTTACAAGAGAATGGCCCCTATTTTTGGCTTGGCTTGAATCTTCACCAATCACCAGGCATTCCAAGCTAGCCCAACCTTTTGTAGCCACAATACATTGAATACGTAATTAAAGGGACCTTATCCACATCCATGATTCCAATCCCATGTATCAATACAGATTAGCAGCTAAAATCCAGCATAAAACTAGCATATTAACTGAGGATGGAACCCAAGTTTTTATTGCAGCATGCATCTTGCACCAATAGTCCTATTAGCTAATCTCGTTACTACAGTTATTAACCAGATGCATCCTCCATTATTCATGTTTTGAGATGTACCTGTGGAATTGTCATGAATTTCCACTTTAAGATATCTCTCCTAAGTTTTCATTTTTTTTCCTTTGCTTGATTATCCTTGGATATTTCCAAAGTTTCCTTTAATCTCCAATATTACTCTAACCCTAGGACATTTCAAGGAAGGATACTGCTAATATTATTAATGGATTTTACTTCATGATAGAACTAGGGAAGGAATTGAACTCAATTTCAAGTAGAAGGAATGAAGAAACTAATCGGAGCAAGTTTCCTCCTCATGCAAGACTTTAGCTTCAAAAGAAAAAAACAAATGGATGACCTTACTTCTTGATAGTTCTCACTCTTCTATTTAATCCATTGAAATCCTTGCAACAAAGTATGGATGGAATTTAAATTAATTGGACATAAGGAAAAGACTTTTAAATGGAAGTTTGAGTAAGGACATATACATGTGCCTCCAACCCAGATTTGAAGCAAAGTTGGCTCGGGCAAGGTTTGTGATATGGTATCTGATTAATTTATCAAGTTTTCAGCAAGTTCCAATAAGGTGAATCAGAGATTGCAGTGAAAAAAATTAGAATGTGTGGAAGGTACCTGAGCAAGAACTCAGCCGTGGAGGTCCCTGAGCTAAAGCTCAGCAGGAAACATAAAAATCATGATTTTCAGGAGAGAGAAAAACTGCCCCCTTCTAACAAACTTGACCCTTATTTATATCACATGGGTTGCCATTTTGCACTCTAGAATATTCCACTTAATTTCCTATTTTCCTTTACTGCAACCTCAGCTAATTCCAATATTTATTTCCACCTCAGCAACTGTACTTCACACCTACTGAGAAGTACTTATTATTTATTTAACACACATAGCCAACCCATGCACACACATGCCCCACATCAAGTACAGCAATGGTGGCCTAACTAAGTGCCACCTTCTCCACCCTCTGTTTTCCTCTTATACACATTCACAATGGGTGCTTGAACCTGTGGTATCATATCAGTATGTCATTTGAGAAATCCTTGTATGACCTTAAACAATCTCCAAGAGCATGGTTTGAGAGATTTTGCAAAGTACTCCAGCAACTAAGATATAAACAGAGTAATTTAGATCACACTTTGTTCTACAAAGGAGCCCATAATAGTAAGTTAGCTATACCCATTTTTTATGTTGATGACATTATACAGAGGCTTAGGGAATTCGAAGTAACTTTTATGAATAGAGTTTGCTTAACCCCAAGAAAGCATTTTTTAACACAAAGGAAATACACCCCTGACCTTTTGAAAGGAACTGGTATGGTGGGATGTAGAGTAGTGTGTTCACCTATTGATCCAAATGTTAAGCTTAGATAAGCTTAAACGAGAAGAAGGTACAGATGTGAATAGATGTCAATGTCTTATAGGTATATTGATTAACCTAGCACATACACAAACAGACATCATATTTGCTGTTAGCAAAGTCAGTTAGTCCATGCATGCACCAGGAAAAGAAAATTTAGAGGTACCTTAATGGTAGTCCTGGTAGGGGTCTGATCTACAGAAAACTCTCCAGGTTGAAGCATTCACTAATACTGACTGGGCATATAGCATGACAGATAGGAGGACAACATCTAGGTTATGCACTTATGTTGAAGGAAATATTGTGAAATGGTGAAGTAAATAACAAAGTGTAGTAGTAAGGATTTAGAGCAATTGCTTGAAGGGATTTGTGAAGTTGCATGGATTGATCAGTTGTTTGAAAAATTGCAAATGTGAGACAAGCAACCAAGCTTGATTTAGTGTGATAACAAAGCAACAATTGCAATTGAGTAATCTTGTACTACATAGGACTAACCACACAGAAATAGACAAATAGTTTATCAAGGAAAAAATCGATGATGGATCAATTTTGTGTGTATTATGATTGTAATGGGAACTTTTTGACCAAAGGCTTGAGCCAGGCACAATTCAAAGTGTTGATATGCAAGCTGTCTATGTATGACATCTTCTTCCAGTCAACTTGAGGGGGACTGCTGAGTGCATGAATATAGGGTTGTAACACTAATATTAGTTTTATTGTTTACCAAAGAATTGCCACAAGTATAAAGAAACGTACAAGGTTTTCTAGATTCGATTAGTATCCTTTAGTAGTATTTCCTTTATTACAATTTTCTTAGTTTACTAATGCTTGTGTTGCAGGTACCTTAGTAGTGATCCTAGTCAGAAGATACTTCTAGCATCATCTAGAAAATAGGACTATTCTTGTACTTCTACTTTACAGCAGCTCACATTAATAGTAGAAAGTAGACATTTTAGGGAGGGAGTGATTTGTAAACAAAATAAGAAATCCTAGCAGAGCTGCTGAGGATTTATAGCTGGATCCCGTGCAAAGATTTCTTTTGCATATCAATAAAACTACTATTTTGTGCTAGTAAACCCATGCCCTATCAATAGGAATGTACCTATAGGATCCTAATCTATATATTTATTTCTGATTTAATCTAACGAAATGGGATTTACACTTATCTCCAAGGATTTATACTTATCCTTGTAACTCTAATCCGTGTATGTATATATTGAGCATGAATTAATAAAATAAAGCAGACATTTCTCTCCCTTTCTACAAGTGGAATTAATTAGGCACCTTTTATTCCCTGGGGAAAAGACACAAAACTCCAACTTGCACGTTGCGCAGATTGGCCATTAATTTAAGGTGGGTACATCTAAGAGAAGGAAATTATACAAACATTCATACAGTCACACCCTACACATTTTCTAATAAATAGGGGTGAAAGACAATGTTTTAAGAAGCTTTTTTAAGGGTGACTGTATAATTCACCTACATGAATATAAAATTATGCAACATACCTGATGTGCATATATTGTGTCATATACAAGAGTCCAAAATACCCCTGAGAAATAAAGTGGGAGTACGATAGATGGATCCAAACTCCCCTTAACAGCAGCCCATCCCAGTAGAGCCCCCCAATTAAAAGTTAAACCTAGATAAGCTTGAGGCTGCATCAAAATTGAAAGTTTGGTGTCACTTAGCATAGGTGGAAGAGTCAATGAAGAGGATTAAAATTTATATCACGGTCAACTTATTAAGAGAAAAAAAGAGACACTATTACCCAAAAAGTGAACCTTTTCATGAGAGGGTAGGAGAAGACAAGCAGCAAAGAAGAAGCTCCCAAGACAATGCTGTCACAGTGTGCAAAATATTGTAAAAAGATTTGAGAGAAGTCCTCAATGTTCTCAAATTGGCACATCAATACATCACCATCATCATTATCATCTCATAATAATAATAAATTGATAACAATACTTAACAGATAAATTTATAGATGGAAATCCCTTTAAATGTTAACATCTACTTTTTAGGAGCATTGAAACCCTTCCCCTTCCAAGACTTATTTTGGTTATTAGAGGCATGGTCATAACTTGACCTGACACCTCCAAAAATATGAACCACCCCACCATATAAGACTTATGCACCTGTCAAACATAGCTCAAGTTATGGTCTAAATACCTCCGAGAAGTTGTTTTAATGGGATTCCTCATGCAATTAGTCATGAGAGTTCCTACAGCCTGAGCACTAGAATTGTTGTGTATTTGACTAAATAGATTTTTTCACCATTCACTCAACTAAAAATATATCAGCTATAAGAAAATTCATCAGATACTACTTTTAAAATTTCCATCTAGGCTTATTCAGGTCATTTTTTCCTCTTTTCATGTGAATCATTATCATATTGCAAATCAATACCTTAGTCAAAATCACAAACTGCACGCCGACATGCCTCTTTCTTGCACACTAGAGAACTCAACATCCAAGTAAATAAAAAGATTTTTTTTTGCGTGGGAGGTGTGGTTGGGGGGTAAATCAAAACACTAATTGTGATAAGTATATTAGAAAACAGAAACCACAAATAAAAGATCACTCATTAAGGTCTCTAACAATGTGAGAATTCTAAGATTTATTTCCAAAATGTAGTGGGGTCAAGTAAAGAGGAAACTAACCTAAAGTTATTCAACTGAAGAAGAATACCCAGGCCCAAAAGCAATTGAAATCCAAGGAAGCAAAGCCCTCGAAATGGTGACAAACTACCACTAGCAACTGGTCGTAATTTTGTCCGCTCCACCTATAAACAAGACAAAGATGCAGTCAGAAGAGTATTACTTTAATAATCATGACATCACAGGGATGATAATCTCATGGAGTTCAAGTAGTATCTCTAATGTGCTTGAGCAGTTATTTCAGATAGACTATTACTTTACCTATCAAGAAACTACAGGAAAGATAATCATAACTTCAGCATCTAGTTTAAGGTCATAAGGTCAGAACTATTTTTCATATACAATGACAAAACAAACCAAAAGGTGCTTTTAACAGACTAACATACATTGAGGGAATACCATCTCGAAACTAGGAAATAAAGTAACTCTGAGAAGATAAAGGAACGAGTAATTAGGGAACATGGAGCTTTTGACATTACCTTTACATCAATATCCCTATCAAGGAGATCATTGATGGTACATCCAGCACCTCTCAAAAGTAAAGCACCAGTACCAAATAGCGTCATCATCTTGAAATCAGGTAAAGTTCCTGGTATTGCTGCTAGCGTGATTGACCTAGGTAAATGCAACAGATTTGATTGATCTAACCAACCAACAAGCAAATTGTCCAAGAAAATAATCCTAATTCTGAGATTAATTTCTAAGCTTTTAATTTTTTTTCTTTGTGAAGACAGACATTGAAGGAAAACAATGAAACACTATAGTGTTTAGTGCCTAAACCAGCAATAGATAAGAAATTATGCAACACTTCCAGAAAATTTAGGTCTGCATAATCATTGAAGTGGAAACTTTCATAGCTGCTTCAATTTTTTTTTTTTTTTTTCTTGACATGATAGATAGCCTCCAGGTGGAGAAATCTAGAAAATGGGGCATATCTACAGATATTTAACTTGTATCTAAAAACTATCTTCAGTAGGCACCGTGCTGGTACCTTTTTCCAATCATAAAACTAATAGAATACCAACTATGAGTACCTTTGGACATTTCCATTAACTCCTGTATAATTCAACCAAAATAAGAAAAATAATCAAAGGGTAAATCAGAAACCCCATCTGAGTTTTAACACCTTATGATTTTGCTAACCTCTATAGGTTTTCCCCCCTAAAATCACTCAACCCGAGCTTTATTCCATTTTGAAAATGTTACATCCCCATTATTACTGCACACATGACACGTGAGTGATGCCTTAAAAGCCCTAAGTCATTTGTATTCTTTCCTGTAGCCAAAATGTTCTGCAAATTATGCGTCAGGAGGGGAAAAATAATATTTATCAACAAATAGGCCAAAGCGTCAACAGGGTTTTCCTATACTTATCTGCTATTGGTCCACCTTGGCCAACTAAGCTCCCTTGCCTTCATTTGGCAAGATAGAATACTAGGATTACAAACTTGAGAAAACTCAACAAGGGAAAAGGGGGGAAGGGGATGGGGGAGTGGGTGCAAATAGTTTCGTTGATTTATAGAAATATGTAAAAGCTTGTGCCAAGGCACAAAAAGATAGCACTTGGTACACAGACAAGAACCCTCAAGCTTATAAAGCACTACAAACCAATGGGAAAACAAGCATTGAACTGGGGCTTCCAGGAAATATGTTTAACCAAACAAAACATGGTAAATTAAAAAGACAAACAGGACAATATCTTCCAGGCAAGAATTTGAGAAGTAAATGCACTCTGACCAACTTGGATAGAGTTTTCTTGCTAGATGCAATAGTTAGATGCTGCAAGACCTGCTGGCCAAGATAAGATAGTTGGCAAAGGCAAAGAAGAAGTAGCTATGACACTTGATGTAGCTCCTGACCAGGTGGAAAAAGGACATTCAAGCTTTTTACAGACGTCATCCCAAACCAAAGTTGAGAACGTAAAATCAGAAAAGAGAGATGACTGTTTCTCCATCATTGAGCCACAAAAAACACAAAGTTAAGAAGTAATTCCACATGTAGAGAGCTTATCTCAAGTGTAGAGCTTTGCAAGCCAAGCTTAGCCAAAGAATAAATGCAAGGCAAGGAATTAACTTTGTGAATCAAACCATTCTTTCCCACGAAACTCTCAGAGAAGATCACAACTTCTCTTAGGCACTTTTAATTTGGGTTCATATTCTGTAGTTTATCTCAAACATGTTCATGCTACATGTGATTATGTAGATTCGAGAAGGAGAAGAAGATTTGGATAACCCTAGGGAGTATTTGCTCAGTTGCCGAAACCTAGCACTAACATGGCAAATTACTTGTGGTCCTTGGTTCAATTCCCATCTATTTCACTTCTTGGGCTACCTACAAATTGACTAGACTTGACCAGTGCATGCCCTTGTAGGCTTATTTATGTGCTTGTACAGTTAAGGTTGCTCCCCACGGTCAAAAAGATAAATAGGAGAAGATTCATAATAGGACATCAAAAGGAGATCTTTTTCTTGGCTCATTGAAAGGTGATCTTCTTTGTATTGATCTCTCAAGGAATAGGACTTTGAAGAAAGCATAAAGGTGCAAAAAGATACATAACTGATCTCATTTAACAGTACAGTTGTCATGCTGTTGCAGTTCAATAATTGGCCCAGGATAATTGTTTGATTTAAGTACTTCAAATGAAGAAACCAGGATAGCACATAGTCAATCTAATCAATAACCAAATAACATGTAACTTGAGCAAACAAACATGTAGGTACCTTCATTGCCAAGAAATAAGATACTATTCCAGTGGATTGTCAATGGAGAACACAAAACTACTTACATCCTCCTAGTGATAATAGCATGTTAATAAAGCTCACGCTAACAACTAAAGAATTAGACATGATTGAGAATCATTGAGTGGATTGCGCCAAAAAATCAAACAATATATAAAAATAATAATAAATAGAAACATAAACAAGTGGAGCTTTAGTCCTTGAATTTTTGTTAGTATTTTACATCATTCTAATCTGAGTCCTTGGCTCTTTTAAAAGATCGTGACACATCCATGTTATCATGGCTCTTTCTAGATATGATACAAAGCAGGTTATGTATGGAAATCAACTAAATTGCATACTTTTGGGAGGTTTATATCTACATTGAACATTAGAAAATCTCATCTATCAAACTGAACAATGGGCAAAAGTCTAGATTGAAAAATTTCTCGCTCTTACCACATACAAGGCCAAGCAAGCAACCATGTGCCGATGGGCCTATCCAACCTAGCAAGTTTAGCATAAGGCCGAGCACTCTCTGGTACATACAAATCAATCCAAGATCTCTCAACATTACTGCTACCACTCCTCGCACCGTCATCATCACCATCACCACCACCACCACCTCCACTACTTCTATTAGCACCAAAACCAACACTTTTGTTCTCTTCCTCACTCTTGGCACTCTCTGCTAAGCTCGAAAAAGGAAACCCAACAATACTATTCTCTCTCTTGGTAAACTCTAAATGGGGATTCCAATAGCTAAGGAATTTCGTCGAACACTTGGTGGGTATTGCTCTCTCCAACACGTTGCAAGTGAATCTCTCGCCAAACAAATGCCTGACGGTGAAATTGTAAAGTTGGTTGTTGTTACAATGAGGAATGGGGTTGTGAATGTGGCCTTGTGATCTGATTGTGAAGGAGGCATAGGGGTGTTGATGATGAGAGGCAAAGGAACGGTATTTGTCGAAGGAACGCTTTAATCTACGAGCGTACATTGAATTGAATTGGCACGTTGGTGCCTCGTTTTTTTGAGTTTAAGGATACAGTAGAAGTAGTTGAAGAAAGCAAGGAGAGGTCTTTGAATTAAATTGTATATATGAAGTTGAGAGCTTTCGAGGAGAGAGAGCAACGGCTCTTCTTTCTCGGAAGACTGAGCGTTAAGCGCACTGGCGGAACTGGGCCTACTCGAGTATGTTTGGATTTTCCTTTTCCTTTTTCTTTTTTTCCCCTTTTGTTTCCCTTTTCTCCCACACACTCAAACCAACCAGCGCCGCCAAGCCCCCCTCCTCCTCCTCTAAGCGATTCAATATTTAGTGGCATCTTATATCAACCTTTGTTTTGTATCTCTTTATGAGTGCTTGGAGCCTTGTTAATGTATAAAAAAATAACAAAAAAAAAAAAAGAACATATTTCAAGATTGCTTCTATAGATGACCAAAAAAGAAAAAGATCGCTTATATAATTAAAAAAAATTAATATCATGCTATATAAAGCTAATTTAAACTTGATTCACATTCAATATAATTCAAACATGATATTTTATAAAACTATATTATAAAATAAATTGTCAAGATAAATATTAACCTTACACAATACAACCAATTAGTGTACAATTTTGATATGGCGTGAATAGATATGCCGATTATTTGGAAAAAAAAAAAGACAAATCTTCTAATTTATATACACACCTAAATTTATCATTGGTAAGCTATTTTGGATGTAGACTTTCAAACCTAGATCAAACTTTTTAGGGCATAATACGAGCCCCTAAAGCCCAAGCTAACCTCATTAGAGTCTAGACCAAGCTCTTTAGAGCTTCATTGACCTCGTCAAAGCCCGTAATGAGCTCCCAGCTCCAAAGTTGACTGATCGGAACAATAGCTATTAAGCTCCTTAGAACTTAGGCCTTCAAGCCTAAGTCAATTAAGACATCCCACGGGTTTGAATTAAGAGTAGGCTAGAATAACTTGGCCAAATTAAGGCAAGTCAATGACTCATCCCCAAAATCCTCTTCATAAAATCTGAAGTTAAACAAAGGATTTTGAGACATTTACCATTTGCCTAAAATATTTCGTCCATCTCTCTATAAATACAAGATAAAACCTCTCCATAAAGGATCTAAAACTTAAAATACTTACACACTCTCTCTCTTTATATACATTTTCTCTCAATCCTTTCACTGACTTAAGTATCGAAGTGACCACATGGGAACCAATTTTGATACCTCTATAGCTTAATTCTTTCCTTTTGCAATAGCCTTCCAAGGATTATGTATCATCATTTTAGTGCCATCTGATAATGAAAAGCACCATAGCATAAACATAATGGTAGGAAAGTTGTACAATTGTCCAAAAACTAATGAAATCACTATTGGAAAATTAAACAATTATTCAATTCCCAAGCTGGAAATGCCACTACTTCCCTACCTCTGTCGTAGTGACTACCAAGGCAACAGGTTGATGATGAGTGTTTCATAGGCTTAGGGCGAATTTGTAATGACCTTATAGCAAGCAACAACTTTATTCCTGTCTAAATGAATTGAAGTAGTAGAATGTTCTACCATTATTAGAAGATGATCATGTTTCTACTTATGCTATGCCATCACTACTTACTACTTAAAACAACTTGTTGTTGGTAGATTTTGGTAGCTGAAAATATCCTGCAAAGAGAAAAGAAAAGCACTTAGTATCAACTGTTATGTGAGTGGTTCCGAGGTATTAGATATCTCTTACAGAGTTTCTTTTTCGTATTTATAGACGACTGTCATGTCCGAAGTAGCAGTTATCAAAATAATTATCGAAACACGTAGCAGCTTCTTGATTAGACACAATCTCTGAAATGTAAGGAGAGTAGATAGTTATGTAATATAATCGTACTGGTGATAACTGTTTATGCTGCCTCTCTTAAATTTAAATTAGGAATGGATCTGCATTTCTCGGTGAAAGGTCGAGAATGTTGATTACTCGACTTATCGACAGCCAAACGGACATATGAGTGAAGATTTGACTATCAAAACTTGAAAAGCCGAGTGAACGGAAATTGATTGTCAACATTTGTCTCTTAACTCTCATGTTTGAGGATTCGATAAAGGAAGTAACATATAATACATTGAAAGCTGAGTGTGGAGTAGTTTCTTAGATATTAAGTGAGATGGGAAGCAAGATGGATCGCATTTCAATCGAAAATTCATAATTTCTAATTTTTTGCTTGTCAAAGAGACCAAAAAGTACAAAGTACGACATCTATCACTTCAGTCATCATTACACCGCAAGCTTAATAACTATTAGAGACTTGCTAACCATTGGATTTCTATCTCAAAACACGTGTCAACAATATGTGCTATTACCTAACTAACCCATCATTACTATCAAAAACACATTTCTAGCTACGAAGATAAACTATCTGTATTTAAGGGACTTTTCAAAATCATCATAGATTTCTTCAATCTCATCCACAAGCTTTCATTTGCCTTCAATGTCTTCTCTTTACTTTCTCTCAAATTCTTCAAATTCTATAAGATTCCTCCTCATAATCAATTAGGTATGGCTTACAACGAAATTCGTCAATTTGTCCTCTCGAATTTCAAAGCGACGGAGACTGAAGTTACTTCTCCCTCTCAAAAAAGGAGTGAGACGGTGTGATCCTCGGGTAGTTTAGCCGATAACGTAGTGGAGCCGTGGGACAAACTCACCAGAATCAATTCCCTTGTAGCAGATACTTACCTAGATGATAAGAAGGGAAGATCCGTTGCTAGGTATCTATATAATAACACATTTTACTTCCGTGATTCACCAAATGGAGCAATTAATGTTGCCGATAAGGTTTTTGTTTTGAAGTACAATAAGTACTTGCAAGACCTTCTAAGGGCATAGACTCTTAGGAGGTCAAGAGAAGAGGAAATAGTGTGTTTTTTTAAGGAGCGCGAGTTCCGTATCTACCTCAAGTATCTTGATTTTGAACTGTGCATCCCTTTCTCAACATTCATTAAGTAGTTATTTAATTATTTTCGAGTCGCGTCTAGTATGTTTTTACTAAATACATAACGACTTCTAGCGGCTTTCAAAATAATTTGCATAGAGGTCAAAGTTAAGGCTATGCCTCAATTATTTCGGTGCTTCTTCATGATTAGAAGGCAACCTGATGGTTGGTATTTTGTTGTTGCAAGGCATGGGTGGAAGTTTATGGATAGGTTAGAGTCCAAGATCTATAAGTGGCACGACAAGTTCGTGTCGATAGTTTCTGATGAGGAGTTAGATTTCTAGACTCAATGGATTGATCTAATCTACACTAAAGGCATAGAGCTGATGCCAAATGACATCACTGCAGCAAAGAAGATACAAGAAAGGAGGAAGAACAAGATGTTCTTTTAGGACGCTGAAAAAATAATAAGGTATTATGAGAGCAGAGAGCCAATCTTCTCTGAGAAGGAAGGTAAGCTAGTGAGTAATCGCCGTGCCGAGTATAGTAATAAGAGGAAAGCCGTTCTTGTGACTTGGGGGGAGAATTGTTGCTTTTAAGCCTTGTTCAGCATGAATAATGTAAGTTCGTTCTTTTTTCTTACATTAATATTAATATGTTTACTTCATATTGTAGATATGGGTGCTGGTGAGGTAAATTCTGCTAAGCTACTGGCCTAGGCTATAGTTAGAAAGTCAATGGCTAATAAGCAGGTGGCCACTGCAACTACTATTACTTAGCTTGTTATTGTGAAGAAAGCAACAAAGGAAGATATAGCAAAGTAGGTGACAGCCTAAAAGAAAGCCTCCCAATTGGCCAAGAAGCGAAAGTTATGCGGTAAAGGGCAAAGTCTGTATTGGTCGAGGTCACTCATTCTAAGGTACCTCCAATCTAGAATATTCAACCTGGTGCTGAGCCGAGAATGGTTGGTTAAGAGACCTAACCCCAAAACGAGACTGAAGCTACTACAGTAGTCAAAGGGTTGTCATTGATGGTGGAGGCAATGCCGAGTGCTAACAAGAGACCTGGGAAGGAACTTACCTACTAACTACCTGCCAAAAATTCTAAAGCTTTGCATGAAAAGACAAAGGAAACTATGCAAAAAAAAGCTATTGGCATCAATAGTGCCAAATTCATCCTGCATACGGACGTTGGTGAGTACTTCATTCCGTGTTAGAACCACATCGTCTTGCATACCGACTCAACCCTGGAAGATAGGACAAAATCTTTGACCTTGATAGAAGGAATTATTCTTTTAAAGGATAAAGAGATCACCAAGAAGGACCTCGATAGGGTCAGTAGTTGCAATAAGGCTCACAACGTGGCCAAGTTGTATGATGTGAGTATCTATTATATCCTTTTAACTGTTGAGATTGTTTAGTCGCTAACACCCTTGTTTGTTTTCAAATAAGTAGCCACGTTTGCAGAAGAAGAAAGAAGATTATTAGGGGTTAGGCAGAACACTTTGCATGATGACCAATGAGGAAGATAAGCTCAGGGTACAAATCAAAGAGCTGGAGACTAACGACATAAGGTTGTAGAGTCGTATTGTAGAGTTAGAGGAGACTGTGAAGATAGGACCCTCTATTAAAGAGACACTAAACATAGTCACTCCTAGTTGGTAGTACGAAAAACTCTTAGGGAAGAAGTTGTTAGAGGGGGTTTAGGCAATGAAATAGGAGATCCTCGAGTTTCACCCTAATTACGATTTCTCCTGCCTTAACTTCACTAACATTAACGACAAAGTCAACAATTGCGACAAGGATGATGACGACAAATTAGGCACCAAGATTGTTGTAAAGGGTGATAACGAAGCTTATGTTGAGGATCTAGGGGAAGATGAAGAACGTCTATCAAAGGAAATTCCTTATGAGTGAAAAGAGAAACCTACCTACTATGAGACCCCAAACGTTGAAAAAGAAGTTTGCTCTAAGAAAGCCTTAGCCTCTTATCCAAAAATTTCCTTGGATCACTTTGAAAACAAGCCATAAGATTGTCTTTGTATTCTTTATATGTTGTGCTTTAGGCCAAATGGCCGAATATTGTGTAACCACATTGCGATGAAAGAGAAATACTTTGCATTTCTAATGCATTTTATTTCACGCACCATGTTTCTCGTTATATATCATTTTTTTTCTATTAATATACATATTATTCCACATGTTCTTATTCTTCAGCATATTTTATTTCATACATTAGATGATTCTCGATATGTTTTACTTCATATACCTAATTATCTTAACATATTTTATTTCATACGTCAAATTCTTGTGTCTTTATAGACATTTTCCATTAGCCATTTGAGACGTAAACTAGTTGTATTACTCAATTGTAGGATTAATTTTTTAAGTTCATTAACCATGATAGGCTAGAACTTACATTAGTTCATTCGCCATGCAATTTGAACTCATCAACTCATCAGTCATGTATAGATTAGAAAAAACAAAATATAACTTCAAATATAATCCTCATAAATAAGTAAGTCGTCATCTTGCAAACAAGTAGGCTATCACCTTACAAACAAATGTAGATGAACATCATCCAAGCAATAAATTGAAATAGAGTTTCAAATTCTCGGCATTCCATGCTCGAGGGATGATTGATTCATCCAACCTTTCTAGTCAATAGGCCCCATCATCAACAACTTCCTAGACCCTAACAGGATCCTCTTAATTTACGTCAAGCTTTCCTTGACTCTCTCGTGTACCAGTTGCTTCCATCTTTCGGTAAACCAAATCCCTAAGTTGAAAAACCTTATGCTTTACTTTTTTTATTGTAATACCTCATTCCTCTATGTTGATATGCCGCAACCTTTGCTCTTGCAATATCTCTAATTTCTTTATTAGTCTCCAAATTTGCTATTAATCCAACTTGATTAACCTTCACGTCAAAATTTTGCGTTCTTAGATTTAGCAGATCCAACTTAATTGGCAGAACTGCTTCTGTACCATATGCTAGCTTAAAGGGGTTCGATACCCCCATAAGGTATCTAACAGTTCATCAACCCATCTTCCCTTTACTTGATCTACTTTCCTCCTTAAGTTGTACAAGATAATCTTGTTGGTAGCTTCAACTTGTCTATTTGTTTGAGGGTGTGCTACAAACGTGTAGTTCAAGCAAAAGCCATACTTCTCGTAAAATGCTTGGAACTTGTTATAGTTAAACTATGGGCCATTATCCATGATTATCATGAAAGGAATTTCGAATCTCGATATTATGGAATTAAAAAAAAATGCTTCCACTTTTTATTTGGTGATCCTCGTAACTGTCTCGACCTCTGTCCATTTTGTACAATAATCCATAACAACAATGACGAATTGTCGTTGGACTATAGACTTTGAGAAGGGCCTGAGAATATCTAACCCCACTAGGCAAAGGGCCAAGGACTAGATGGGTTGTATAATTCAATTGTAGGTGCATGACAAGGTGCCTCGTGCTTCTGACACTGTGGATAATGCTGAACAACTTTCCTTACATCTTTTTTTGTGGTCGACCAATAATAACCAAGTTGCAGTGCATGGACATACAATGTTTGTGCTCTAATGTGGTTATTGCATATACTACCATACAATTTAGATAATATCCTCTAAGTATCTCTCGGAGGAAGGCATCAAAGATAAGGTTATGAGATGCTATGTTTGTACAGCTGACCACCTATTAGCATGTAATTTGCAGCTTAGTAAACCAATCTTCGTGCTTCTTTCTTGTCATCAGGGAGAGTACCGTCTCTTAAATAATCTACAAAGGGATCCATCCAAGATTTTTCTTTTAGGCAAAGAGCCAATTCATAGCTCTACGAAACAGTAGATAAACTTTTCTGTGGAAAAAATTCGACAAAAAGTTTGTCACTCAAGTCAAGGAATATCATATTGGCCAATTTTGAAAACTTATCGATAGCAATATTCTTACTTCTCAAAACCTTGTAGATTGAAAAAGATTGAAATTCCTCAGCGAGCTTTTATACCACCAATAGATATTTGCTTGTTTTCTCTTCTCTTACTGCATAACTTCCTATGACTTAGTTTACCCCTAACCTTCTTATTATTCTACTAGTTACTTTACGTAGCCGAGCTCTAGTATGGAGCAACCAATTTGAGCCTTTTGAGGCCAATTCCCATTGTCCCTTAGCCAATGGGAATATTGATGAGCTTAAGGAGTATATCAAGATACTCTTCGAGCTCAAGGTGTCCAAGAAGAATGATACCTTGAGTCAGTTTTCCATCGATCAAGTTCCATTCACAAGGAAGATCTAAGATGAGGTATTATCCACCCACATTTGCATCCCAGTCATGGAGTTTTATAACAAGACTACTGACCTAGATGATTACTCACCTACTTTAAATAAATGATGAGCCTATAGGGTTGCATAATGCAATCGCCTATAAAGTTATCCCGTACACTTTAAAGAAGGGAGCTCGAACATGGTTTAATATCTTGAAGCTAAACTCCATCTCTAACTCCTAAAAGCTTGACTAATAGTTCCACCAGTATGTCATGGCGAGCAAGATGAACCTCATCAAGCAACATTCTGATGAATTTGTTAGGGATTATTTGTCTCGCTTTAGCTTAGCTATGCTTGAAGTCCCTAATGTCAACATTAGTATAGCCTAGAATGTTGCAATCCATGGGGTAAAGTCATCTTATCCTTCTTCATGTCCCTAGCCAAGATTCAGCTAAAAAGTTTCTAAGATTTTTGTGAATGTGCCTCTAACTTCATCATCATGGAGGATAAATCAAGGCTTGGTAGGAAGTTAATTATGGGAGGTGGTATAAGAAGCAAGACAAGGACTAAGGTTTAATGAAGGACCAGCTTAGTCCCAATAACAATAAGGGGTCGTCTCATGAAGGAAATGATGGTGCATGAGATAGGAAATGTACAATTCCCTTCTACATGAATCACATGCCCTTGAACCAACCAATGGGTGATATTCTTTTAAAGGTCATATATAGGGTTTTCTTGACTTAGTCAAAAAAGATGAAGGGTAAGAAGGAATTATATCTAAAAACTTTTATGTTTTTCATTAAGTTTATTTCTATATAAATATCCTTTAAGTTAATTCTTCTAGATAGATTGTTAAGCTAGTTGGTTAGTTAGTTAGTTTTCAATAGATTGTATAAATACTCTGACTTTACTTCTTCTAAGTACATATTCAGTATATGGAGTATTCCTTATGTTTTGCTAATGATTCTCATCTTCTTCTTCACAAAGCAACTATATGTTTAGCTGATGCATTTCATCTTCCTCATGAAGCAACTGTAAGTTCTTCTCATCAATTTTCTCATGGTATCAAAGCTTAGGTCCAGGTACTGATTTCGATTCTACAATCAATTAGCTTCACTACATAATAGAAATTGTTTTTAGTTTGCTGCAGTACAGTCAAATGGAATTTTTGAATAATAATGATTCGATTATTTTTTATCCTTTTCATCTATTTGGATCTAATCATCCGAGAATGTCGATAAGGAATATAATATTCAATGGTATGAACTTTCTTTCTTAGAACAGATATGTTAAGATGGCTCTTAAAGCCAAACTAAAACTAGGTTTTGTAGATGGTTCGATTAATAAACTTGTCGAAGGATTACAAGATTATATCAAATGGATGAGGAATGATTACATGATTAAGTGTTGGATTCTTAACTGCATGACTAATGAATTGGCACAAAATTTTCTTTACATAAGATCTCCTCAAGAATTGTAGGATGAAGTCAGTGAGCAATATGGAGTAGCTAACGATCCGATGATTTCTCAAATTCAAAGTGAAATTACTAATTTGCAATGGAATAATCAAAGTTGTGCAGTATATTACAATAAATTGAAACATTTTTGGGATGAAATTCAGGAGTTGCATGCTTATCCTAGTTGTACTTGTGAGAGATATACATGTGCTTTAAAGGAAAGAATTTTTGAATATGAATCTCATATAAGGTTGATATAATTCTTAATGGGTTTAAATGAAGCCTATGAAGGAGTGCAAAATCAGTTGCTCTCAATGGAGCCATTATCTACAGTGAATTGAGCTTTTTACTTAGTTCAGCAGGTAGAAAAACTACGACAAATAACAGGGTTGAATTCTACCGATACTGAGTTAAGTGCCTTTTATGCCAACAAATTGAATGCTTTTGGTAACGTAAATTTGATAAGAAAGATAAAGATAATGGTAGAAAGAATTTGGTGTATAAACATTGCAAAGCTAAGGGACATACTGTTGAATCTTGTTTTCAACTAATAGGATATCCGGACTGGTATAAGGGTAAGAAATTAATGCCAAAAGGGAAGATTATGTCCTCTGTTTCGCATTGTGCTAATGAAGGCAACAATAGATCAATGATGGACTTACCTCTTGATGAAGATATATCATTGAATACATGTTCTAAATCATTTGGTGTTGATAAACAGGTTTGGCAATTGCTTGGTCAAGAGATGCTGAAAATCATGAAAAAGAATCAAGATTTGACCATGGTAATGGCCAATGTAGTTTAGCGAGCAAGTATATCTTGTCCTTCTTTTTGTTTTTCAACTATTAGTAATCATATGGCTCATTAGGTAGTGGATACAGGTGCATCAGATCATATGACCCCATTCTCACAAATATTACATGATGTTCACCAATTACATAAACCAATTTCACTTAGATTGCCTAATGGCAAATTTCTTCAATCCAATGCTATAGGATATGTGCATCTTAATTCCAAATTAACCTTACATAATGTGTTCCTAGTTCCTTAATTCACACACAATATTTTATCAGTTCATATACTTGTTTCCCAACATTCTTTGCTAACTGTATTTGATCCTTTATCATGTACATTTCAGGGCGAGACAATTAGTTCTTTGGTTGCTACAGTAAGATCAAAAAATGGCTTGTATGTTCTCAATGTTGATTTCAACAGTAGTATAACTAGTCTAGTTAACAGCAGTAAACAATCTTTTTCATGTTTGAATTCTTGTAATAATTAAAATTTCAACTTGTTTCATCAAGACTAGGACATTCTTCTATTTCTAGTCTTAAGCACTTATCATCTTGTCAAGAAATGATTCTTGATAATTTCCTTTATGATACTTGCCTTAAATCAAAGTTTCATAGATTGCCCTTTTCTAAAAGCTCTACTTCTTCTACTTTCATTTTTTAACTGCTTCATGTGGATATATGGGGACCATATCATGTAACATTGGTATGTGGAGCTAAATATATTCTAACCATTGTAGATGATTTTTCACGAGTTACATGGACTAACTTAATGCAATTCAAGGATTGAACATGTTCATTGCTTGACCAATTTTTAAAATACATTCAAAACCATTTTTCTTCCACTCCAAAATATATATGAACCGATAATGGAAAAGAATTCATGTCTCATAGCTATCAATCTTTGTTTCTTAACCTTAGAATCATATACCAACACATTATACCATATACACCTTAGTAAAACAGAAGAGTTGAGAGAAAAAATTGTCATTTGATAGAAACTTCACAAGCCCTTAAAGTTTATGCTAACCTACCAAAATCTTTTTGGGGAAAGTGTGTTCTTATTACCACTTATATGATTAACCAAATGCCATTGTCCATACTCAATTGGAAAACACCTTATGAAATTATTTTCAATCACCACCTACATATGATCATTTGAGAGTGATGGGTTGCTTGTGTTTCATTGCCAATATTTCACCAACCAAAGATAAATTTGATCCAAGAGGCTTGCATTGTGTATTTTTGGGTTATAGATAAAGTCAGAAAGGGTATAAGGTGTATGATGTCTTGAGCAGAAAAATCCTGATGAGTAGAGATGTTTAGTTCTTTGAAAATATATTCCCTTTTAAACATGATACTTCATCAAAAGAGTCCATACCAAATTGTTCTTCTTCTGTAAACAATCAAACTCTTTCTCATGTGCCATTGGATACACTGATTTCATCACATACTGTTCCTTCACATCTAAACACTCAAACTATTAATCAACAAACTTCTGTTCTTGTTCCTAAATCCTTTTCCCTAGCTGATACCGATAATTCCAAATTGCAAAGGTCTAATAGACTTAGAAAAACTCCTAGTTGGTTACAGCATTTTGTTCATACGGTTTAGAATTCTTCTTTTTCTGATCATGCTGCATTTACTTCTACTTCTAATCAAGCTACTGCATCTATTGATTCTTTGCTGTATCTTTTATTTGATTCAAATTCTTTTGCTAACTACCTATCAAATTATGTTACTTCTTTAGCAAGTGTGTTAACTACACACAAGCCCTATAATTACAAACAAGCTATTAAATCTAAATAATGGATAGAAGCTATGAACCAAGAGTTGATGGCTCTGGAATTGAATGATACATGGGAACTTACCACACTTCCTTCAAATAAAAAGGCGATTGGGTATCGTTAAGTATATAAAACTAAATTTCAACCTAATGGAAGTGTGGAACGTTACAAAGCTCGCCTAATAGCTAAAGGGTATACTTAGGTGGAAGGTGAAGATTATTATGATACATTTTCATTGGTTGCCAAACTTAGTACGGTGAGAGTTTTACTTACAGTTGTAGTTGCCCAATGCTGGCTTCTTCATCAAATAAATATTAACAATGCTTTCCTATATGGCTATCTTAATGAAGAAATATATATTATTCCACTTGAAGGTTATACTAAAGCTTTACCAGGACAAGTATGCAAGCTTAAACAATCCCTTTATGGTCTTAAGTAAGTGTTTAGGTAATGGAATATGGAAATTTCTGATTTCCTTATTGCTAATGGTTTTATTTAGTCGGTGCATGATTATTCTCTATTTACTAAGAAGTGTATTGATGGTTTTGTTGTAGTACTCTTATATGTTGATGACATGCTTATAACTAGAATGAATGAAGTACTTATCCATCGATTGAAAGAAAGTTTGCATAATAAGTTCACCATAAAGGATCTTAGCTTGGCACATTACTTTCTTAGACTGGAGTTGTGTCGTACTTCCTTTGGTTGTCTTCTTAACTAAAGAAAGTTTATTCTTAATGTTTTGTTGGATGCTGGAATTTCTTATGCTAAACCTATTAAATTTCCTTTTCCTACAAAGATGAAATTATCGTGTACCAGTGGAGAATTGTTAGATGATCCCACTTTCTATCAAAGGTTGATTGGTAGATTATCTTATATTACAATTACTAGACCAGATATTAGTTATGCAGTATATCATCTCAGTCAGTTTTTATCTAGTCCAAGAACTAAACATTTGAAAGCTCTCTTTCATGTACTTAAATACCTTAAAGGGACTTATTCTTTAGGGTTGTTTTATCCTTCTACTAATCGGTTGTAGCTTCATGCCTTTTCTAATTCAGATTGGGCAGCAAACTTAGATGATAGGAAGTTGGTTTTAAGGTATTGCATCATACTAGGGTCTTCTCTTATTGCTTGGAAAACTAAGAAACAAACCACTGTATCTACTTCCACTGCTGAAGTTGAATACAGGAGCTTAGCTACTACTGCTAAAGAAGTGCTTTAGACTACTTCCATATTACAAAACTTGCAAATTCCTATTGATCTTCCAGTTCCTTTGCTCTGTGACAACAGATCTACTTTGCTTATTGCAGCCAATCCATGTTTGCATTCTCGTACTAAACATATTAATATTGATGTCCATTTTATCCAACATCATATCACTTTTAGAGTCTGACAAGTTGAGTATGTTCCTTCTTCAAGCCAATTAGCAAACATTTGTACTAAAGCTTTGGGTCATCAACAACATCATTTTTTGTGTTCTAAGTTAGGTCTTCAAGAGACTCCAACTTGAGGGGAGAATGAAGACTTTTATATTTTTCATTAAATTTATTCCTGTAAAAATATCCTTTAAGTTAATTCTTCTAAATAGATTGTTAAGCTAATTGATTAGTTAGTTACTTTTCAATAGATTGTATAAATACTCTAACTTTACTTCTTCCAATTACATATTCAGTATACGGAGTATTCCTTATGTTTTGCTGATGTTTCTTATCTTCTTCTTCTTCACGAAGCAACTGTATGTTTAGCTAATACATTTCATCTTCCTCATGAAGCAATTGTAAGTTCTTCCCATTAGTTTTCTCAATATCAAATAATGTGACTTCCATAAAAATAGAGGATGCACACTGCGGAAGAATGTGTCAAGTTGAAGCATGCCCTTAAGAACACCATTAAATGCAGATACCTTAGAAAGTTTGTTTCCCATCGAGGTAGGGAAGCTAAGTAGCCCACTTAGAGAAGACAAGTTAAACCAAAATGTGCCACTACTTCAAGTCATAACAGTAACAGTAACAGTAACAACAACAACAATAACAACAAGCATGGCAACATTAACACCATTTGGTTAGGGAGGTAGGTTGGGTGGGCCACAAGCAAGCAGGGGGCAGTCAAGCTCTTAAGCTCGATAAACGCCCAAAACACTAGCAAGTCATGAGCCTACATGGAAAGAGATCGAAGATGGATACCTCTATCTCATTATTGGAAGAATAATTTGAGGGAATGTAGAATCCCCATAATAATGCCCTCGTGATTAATGCCAAAATAGTAAAGTTTGATATCTGGAAGATCTTAGCCGATATGAGCAAGTTAAGCAACATCATATTTAAAAGATCCTTTAACTTGATGAAGGACAAATTGAAGACAAAGTTGAAACCAATTATCAAGACCTTTATGGCTTCAATAATCAGCTAGTTCGAGATAAGGGCATCATATTCTCCTTATGGAGTTTGATGACAACGACAATGTCACCGAATAGCTCATAGATTTCCTAGTGGTGAAGTATTGGTCACATTACAATGTTATACTCAACTAAGGTTAGGATTTGCTAAAACGACCAAGAAATAACAAGAACCTTATACTTAAATGCCTTGACTAGAGGGAAGTGATGTGCTACATGGATGAACACAAGTAGCATGATCATGTAAAACACAAGGGTGGGTCAAAACCAAGCTATGGCCTGAAATAAGAATGGAAATGGTGAGGGTTTAAGCAACTTGTGCACTAATCTTGTGGATATGATGCACTACAAAACCATACATAAACCTAAGATACTTAATATGATGCGTGGATAACACTTTAGGGTCATTCGTCACTAACCTTGCTTAAAGGTTTAATAAGAGTAAGGTTTGAACTTGGATAGATAGGGCTACTTTCAAGGACAAAATGCAGAAGAATGTGATAATTCATTAGCTAGTTTTGACTATTATAATATAAGGGTAAGTATAATTCCCATTTAGGACTTCATTCAAGGAATGCACAAAGATAAAAAAGGATTCTTATCCTAAAATGGAAAACAACATATCATATGAATATTCTATGGGGGTTGCAATCGATAAAGAATAAAAATAATATGCACCTGCTGTAGTATACTATTTGATAATGTCAAGTATGCATATTAAATGGGGGCTGGATGTTTGCTTGGTGTGAAATAATTGATTCTGTATAGAAAGGTGGTTAGTTAGAGTTCTTCAAACAGCTTAAGGAACATCTTAAAGGGCTTAAAAGCACCTTAGCTATGCTTATAATGTGATTGGTTAAGTCGTTCAAGTTAGCCAAGAGGTTAGTTTTCTTTACCCGAGAGATAGTAAAATTCTGGTAGAAGCTCGGGTACATATGTAGCTTGGGCAACTTCATGATCTTGGCTTCATTATGAAATAATGAAAAATTAAAAGCAACAAGATGCGAGGGAAAAGCTTTTGTTTAACATTTTCAGAAAGCCTACATATTTGTTCATTTACCAAGTTTAGTACCAAATCATAAATAAGATTTACGAAGGATTGCCAAGCATTTGGTACAAAGTTTTTGCATGTTGTTGAGAAATAGCTTAATTTATGTGAAAAACGTAACATAGGTGGACACACGTTAACATAATCATGCAAAATAGGGGAATGGATTCGAACCTCAAGATGGCCACAAATGTAAATGATAGCGAAGGGAAAGTAAATTAGGCACTAACTCAATGGCTATTACGCACCACAAAACTACACTTAGACCTAAGACATTACTCGATATGATGCATAAGTAGTATTTTAGGGGTACCTGCTACTAACCTTGCCTAAGGATTAGATAAGAGTATATTTGAACTTGGGTAACAATGTTTACACACAAAAACAAGAGTAAATGATAATTCACTCAACTAATTTCGACTCATACACAATAGGGTACTTATGCAATCCTAATTCGGTCTACTATTAAGTTTTATACATTTACTAAAAGGGATACTATACGTATAACAATATTCAAATAATGTTATAAGGACAAATGACATTTTGTGGTAAAATTTGTGTCCAACAGTTCGTAAGGCAAGGACAATTGCCATAGATGTGTATCACTATACAAGTGCATGCTATTTTGGCACTGTGTATTGGACTCTGTATGGATAGACTCTTGATTGGCGCATGGTGAATAGCTTATATTCTTAGACAAATAGCTCGAAAACATTATAGCCAAGCTAATGGTCAAGCTTGCTTAGTTGTTTAGGTCAATCTACTAGATGAACTCAATAAACTGAGAGATGGTATTACGTCAATGAGAGCTTAAGAACTCAAGTAGGTCGGTCTTTAGTAAGATTTCAGTCTCTTCCTTGGCATACCAATGTAGCCAACCGATGAGTTTGACGCTAGATCAATGGGCCTTGATTCCTATCATCAATAGACAATAGTAGCTAATCCTCAAGCTTAAGAATGTGTTAGAGAGTTCCTCAGAATTAATTCCTATCCCCTCTTTTCCTTTGTTGTTTTAATTTCTTTTTTCTTTTTCCTTCCTTTATATTTAAACATATAGAATATATATTTGCATATATATATATATAATATTTACATGTACATATTATATGTAATTATTACATATATCATATACATTTATATACATATATGATAGGATAATAAAAGGAAAATAATAACTTGGTTTACAAAGAAAATACAATGTAACATTGAATTATTGGAAAAAGTACATTTAACAAGTGAAATGATTTTTTTGAATTCCCACTCTATTTTTATAAAGAAAGTCATTCAAAGGTACCATTAATAAATTGTCTGCAAAATAGTCACATATTGTGTGCGAGGTGGTGTTGTTCAGTTCAAACCTTTTTTCTTACTCTTTTGATTTTTTTTTTACTTTTTTTTTCTTTTCTTCTTTGTTTTTTTTTTTTAAATTAAAGGGCCATGTATCGTATTTCTTTGTTTTACCCCCTTTTTTTTTCCTCTATTATTGAAATTTCATTTTTTCTTTTTTTCTTCCTTTGTAGTTAAACATAAAAAATATACATTCACATATATATAATACATTTACATGTGCATATTATATGTAATTATTACATATATATCATATATATTTATATACATATATAATAGGATAATAAAAGGAAAACAATGACTTGGTTTAAAAAAGAAAATGAGATACACTTAAAATAAAAAATAATTTTTTGACTTTCTACTCTACTTTTATAAAGAAAGCCATTCAAAAGTGCTTTTGATGAATTATCATACAGAAAAATCATAACATTGTTGATAAAGCAGAATAATCACATGGGTAAAATATGACAAGTGATGGAGTTCAATTCAAACATTTTTCTCTCTAGTTTAATTTTTTTTTTTTTACTTTTTTCTCTTTTTTTTGTACTTTTAATTTTTTTTATAAAGTTCGATTGAATAGGTAAGTTAGCTTGCTGGTTCATTTAGTTCACACCAAACCATCGGTTTAAGCAAATTAGGGCCAAGGACCTACTTGAACTCACTTAAATTGGTGACTTGGTGGTCAATTTAGGTTAGTTCATTAAACGGAAATTGTCGATTCGGTTCAACAAGGGAATATTACATGAGGAATTGCTTGAAATTGAGAAAGTTGATGAAGACCTCCTAAACCCCTTAGTTGGGTGCATACCAATTCGATTGCTTGGAAGGGAGGTTAATATCTAAAATTTACATGTAGATATGCTTTTAGAAACTTTAAGTGTCCAATTTTTCATACTTACAATTTCTTTATTCACTTTAATGTTAATTTGGTATATGTGCACTATACTAAATGATCTTATTACAATCCAAGCCTATAAGATGTGGCAACGACCCCATGTGTGTGCCTACTTAATGTGAAGCATTTGTAGTATCTGCAATAGTTAATTCCCAACATCCTTAGTGATTTAACACTTGAAAAACAAAAGGGTCCTTGAAATTAAGTACATTTCCTATTAAGTGACCTAACTAACTTTGGGCAAAAAAAAAAAAAAAAAAAAAAGGCCCTAATTAACTGGCAACAAATGAATGTGATGATTATATTGTTTGTGCATTTATAAGTAAACACTTACAAATGCACAAATAATATACAAACAATGATGGCTAACTTTTAGTTTACATTACCATATAGTCTTATCATTCATGCTTAACATTAGCTGCATTTTCAAGTCTTATAATTTGTTTTTAATGATAATAAAGCATGTCTTAAGTAAATACTAATTAATATGTGAATAAAGTGCATACGTTGTTTAAATATTGATTTAAATAAATTTAATCAATATATGTATGAGTTTGTCAAGTTATTAGTAAGGGTAGAAGGTTCTCTAATGAGTTTTAATTCTAAATTTCAAATGGATCAGAGGATGGGCTAGAGGGAAACCTTGTTACATACAAAGTTGGACAGATTGGTTTTATTTGTGGATTAAGTTAGACAATTGATCATGTTGAAAACCTATCCCCACTTATTGAATATATTTGGATAGTATATCCAATTTATATCAATGGGGATTAATTTTATTTAAAGTAAGATGGAATACTTCGATAAATAAAATTGGATTAAACTATCATGGGGATTAAAGAAGTGGGATGAAGTCTTAGAAATTTATCATTTGGATATATTGGAGAGCAAAGTATTTTATCTCATTAAAGGAACATCATTATTTTCAAGTCATGAAGCAAATCTCCATTTTCCATCAACTACACTTCACTCAGTGTAACAAGCTTATGAACATGGCGAATTTTCGAGATCTTTTTGGTTTAATTCCACATGCATGCTTCTTAACCTTAAATAAATGATAAAAGGCAAACATTTGTCTAGTCTTTCTCCAATCTTCTCCAAAACTGTGATTATTATTGTTAAGACCTTTGTAACTCAATGGTATTACTATTAATTTTCCATGAGGATGAATTAGGATTTGAATCTCCCCTACAAAAAAATTGTAACTTAGTTAGAAAAAAAAAATGTTACTATCATTTATACGAGGAGCATCCTATGACAACACCAAACATGCAATTTTTATTATTTGATTTTGTACTAACATGATTTCAATATGTGGCAACCCAAAGTAAATTACAATTTTTGGCGTGTTTTATCTAAATCACAAGAGCTAAGTTGGTCACCACTTTATTTTTAGCAAGTACTCAATATTCTCATTTCAAGTTAATTAATTTGTGGACAACAAATGAACTCGATGTGGTACTAGGGCTGCAGACTAGACGAGACGAGACGAGACGAGCTAAGCTTCTAAAGGCTCAAACTTAGCTCATTTAAAAATTATCGTATTTAAGCTTGAGTCGAGCTTTTTATGGAGCCTAAAATTAAGGATCAAGTTCAATTTGTTTAGATAAACGATCTTTATCTTGAGCTCAAGCTCGACTTATTTACTGGTCAAGCTCCAACTTGAGGTCAAGCTAAGTCTAAAGCAAGCTGATTTCAGACTTATTAACGAGCTTAAGTATACAAAATAAATATATAAATAAATTGATTAACAAATAGTGAATAAGCATTAGATTATATATTATATATCATCCTATAATATATTACATATTTATAAATATTATATAGATATTAGCTAATGAATTTTAATAATATATAATATTTGAAATGTATATAAAATTCGTAAGCCTACCATGAGCTAACTCGCGAGCCTATGTGAGCAAATTCGCAAACCTAAACTGAAACTCGAGCTTGACTCGTTTATGTAAACGAGTTTCATCTTAAGCTTAAGCTCGAATCGTTTACTAATCAAACTCGAATCAAGTTGAGCTTAAGAGCTCAAGCAACTCGACTCATTTATAGCCCTATGTGGCACAATTTGAAAATACTAAGATGATCTAGCTTCATTTCTCAATGTGGCAGTTTAAGGCATGCATGCAATGCATTATATATTACATTTAACTTTTCGTTAATCCTTCAAGTAGTTAATACATTTAAATATTGCCTTTTGTGTTTCCTTTTTTCTAAAGTCAACTATATTATATATTATAACTTTGAGGAGGAAAGCTGTGGTAAGAGAAAATCTTGATGAAACGTTTGTAGACAATCCTTTTATTATGTTGCACGATTTAGTGTCTAATGAAATGAAAAACTTTTTTAGTGCGCTCATCATGCTCATAGCATTTGAAACCTTTTTTATCATAAGCACTCAATGACTCGTGGAAAATGTGAGTATGTGAACTAACAAGTGTATCGGGTCGTGAAAGTAGTAGAAACAGTGAGTCAAGATCGTATTTTACAAAGAGTTAGGTGCTAAGTACTAAATTATCTAAGTTTTTTCCTAAGCTAAGCTATTAATAATTGAAATAAAAGTAGGTGAAAACTAAATAACAAGATGAACACTAAACTAAATGTTTTTGCTGCGTTATGAGGGTCTTGAGTTTAGGAGATAAAAAAGACCAAACTGGGACTTATAAATCTATTCTCATTTGAATCAATGAGATGACTTAAATAGATATTTGAAATTGACTGCAAGTGATTTAACTAAACTTACTAGAACTCGCTCATCTCTTCGAGTAGCGAAATTTTAATTATAGTATAAATTCACCCGTTAAAGTAATTTATCTATAATTATATGGTAAATAATAATTCATTTACACCGAATTTATTATTCTAGTTAGAAATATGGTTTAAGTATGTCTCCATTACACGAACCATATTTTTAACTGCATTAAGTACGTGAGTTCATGAATTTAATTAAAACCTGTATATTCCTATGACGAGCTTTTTCAAAAAAATCAAGTTATGTTCAATACAAGTTATCGAAATACTCCCAGACATCCTACAACTCTATCTATCTAAAAAGAAATGGTTACGTGCTAAATAATTGGATGATGAACACAATAGAAAAATACTTAAATACTCAATATCGACATCGGGATAATATATGAACACTTCAATCCATCAATACAAAACCCAATTAAATTAAGTACTAAATCATATTGTAAAATTTAAATGAATCAAGATATATTTAAATTGAAATAACAAGGAAAAGAAGACACCTCGATCGATATATTCAATCTTGAAATCCGATATAAAAATCGACATATCTCAATTTATTTGAAACTTGGGATATTCCTTTAGTGAATTAGAATAAAATGATTTAGAGTCTTGAAATTCAACACAATATAATCAAATTAATAAAAATGCAAAATAAAGTTTCAGGTCTTTACTAAAATAAGACAAAAAAAATCAAAATCCCCAAAGCCGCTGAAAATTCTCTTCTCGTCCTTGTCTTACGTTTTTGTTTTCAGTTCCTGTATATTCTTCTCTTCTCTGCTACTGTTTTATGTCTCTTTTTTTTTCAACTGCTGCCCTATATTTCTTTTTGTTGCGTGTCCTTTCTGGATAAGGCTTCTCATGTGCAAACAAAAAGGCCCCTACGTCATTTAGTTCTTTGTTGAAAAAGAGCCTCAATTTTAATTCGAATGGGCCCCTTAGACTTGTGTTTCTCAGCCCCACCCTTTTCCTAAACTATAACGGCGGTTGCTATCTCATACAAAAACCAAAAGAGCCCACGTGTGTTCTCCAAATAGAAATGGTAAGGCTCTTGTCAACTTCTTATTCCAATAGGACAGAATATGGGCAGCTCGTGTCTTCTCGAGAGAGCAAATCGGCTTGGTGCTTAATTTCTTTACTCATGGTATTTTGTGCCGGTGGTCTTAATGGAAAGAAATGTACGACAATGACAGATTGCATTGCTCGCTGCTACTGTTCAGAGAGTTGTATCTTGTCTTGTTGATCGGCCGCTGATCGGTTAGGGGCTTGGTTACGAGCTACTGTCGTGGTTTGTTGCAATTGCTACGCGGACAGCCACTCAGCTGTCATGTGATGCTAGATATGAAGCCAGTTGCTGCTGTCACTTGGAGTTGTGCCAAAGCTTGGACCAATTTGGAGAAGGAGTAGCTGTTTCATTGGTTGAGTTAAGCTGCTGCAGCTATACGGATTGAAGCTACAGATGTTTGCAAATTGGGACCTTCTCGACTGCTGCTATTTGAAGTGGAAAGCTGCTGCGTTGGTCTTGTCTCGGCATCGGAGTTGTTGCAGTTGTTGTCGCGGGTTAGGGGCTGTTGCAATTGAAGTCCTCTACTGTTGTTCACGTGGAGAGCTGCTTGGTTGGTTGGCACATGCGTGCTATAAATTGAGCTCGACTGAAGTTGTTGTTTGTTGCAGCTGTTGTCACGCAAATTGGGAGCTACTGCAACTGAAGTTGAAGTAGCTGCTGCTGTCGTGATGCCATGCTGCTGTGGAGCTTAATTCTCGGCTGTTGCTGATTGGTGGAGTTGCTGCAGCTGTTTGTTGGTTCGGCAGGAAGTTGCTTGGCCCATCGTTGCTGTTCGCAAATGAAGCACGACTTGCTGGTGTAGTAGTTGCTGTCCAGCACAATGGAGTTCCTCTGCTGTGACTTGTGCTTACTATTCTACTGTTCAATGTTGCAGCTGCTGTCACAGGTCGGAATTTGGAGTGCTATTGCATCAGAGTTGCTCTGTTTGAGCTGTCAAGAATTGAAGTCCAAAATCATCTCGGCTGTTGTCCAAATTCGTGTGCTGTAGATATAAAGTGCAGCTGCTCTTCTCAGCCTTGTTTGATTTGGTTGTTCCATATATCAATTGTTAAACAAAACAAAAGAGAGTAATAAGCTGATGTGAAATTTGAAATAAGAACCACTTATTTTCCTTGAGGAATAAGATAAAACCAAAAAAATTAAATAAATAAACAGCTTCTCATGAATGAATAGTTTGAAATAAGATTACGCAAGTTTAGCTCAAAATAAAAGAGCATAAGCTGTTGTAATTTGGCTCGATTGTGAAGTGTTTGATTGTAGCCGTTCTTGGTTGCTTGGTAGAGTTTGGAGAACACTAAGTTCAAGTATTCACAGTTGCTCTAGTAATTGTTTTCCAATCCTTGGCCTCGATAAAAGAGTACAAAGTGGCCGTTAAATGGAGCTTAGATTGGATTCTCTTATCTAATGAAACTATTGACAGTTAGATGGGGTTCTCTATTGCTATGGATTGTTGGAATTCAACTGCTCCTTTGCTACTTTGAATGCTCAATCTATTATAGATTTTGGGGACGTAGCTACCATTAGAGCTCTTGGTTGAAATTGTCAGATTTGAGGAGCTCTCAGCTTAGTGAAGTTGTGTACATAGTTGCTGTCGAGTAACTCTCTTTGACTTCTTGTTAATTAAAGAGAGGTCTAATTACAAAGTTATTGTTCTATCTTTATTCAAGTGGCTGCTACAGTTGTAACCTATGTGCTTGGTTTGTCTATATTTTATGTTAGTTTGTATGCTCAAATTTGTGCTCTTTATTTCCACTCAACTTGGTTCCTCTTGGTTAGCACATTTGAAACTCGAATCTAACTACTGTCAAATATGGAGTTCAATTGCTGGTTGTAAGGAAGTTGCTCGGCATCAAGTATTGGTTTAGCTTAATTGAAGTTCTCAGTTGTCTAGTTCCATTTGCAATAACTGCTATCACTTGGTAGATTCTCGAACACACAAGCTATTGTCCTTAAAAGATTCAGCTGCTGCTACTTCTCATTTTGTTTAAATTCACATGGTTGGTGTGCTCATCTCTCTTTGCTCATTGTCTCCTAAATCTATACATATCTCAACTCAGCAGCAAAAAGGAGAATTCATAAGCAACAACAAAAGTTGGTTATATTTGAAATCAGAATCAATAAAGCATATTATGTGAGTTTATAAAAGTTGTTTTAATAATATTTTGATTCTTTTTTTGACTATTTATGTAATTGACCAAGAAAATTACATTTTTGATAATTTTTAAGTATAGCTCACAATAAACGCATCATGAAATGCATAAATATATAGTAATTAATTGAAGATAAATATACAATTTTACAAATTTATCATCTGGTATAAGTACTCTTCAAGTCGGCTTCCCGCATTAAAGGTTGGGAGCTTGAATTTGATGTTCTCTAAGCCCTTATTAATAACTTTGGGATCTTCTCTTCTCCTTTTAGCCTCGAGATTCACCTCGAAAATATCAGTACAACCATTAACATCCTTAATTAGGTTTCTTTTAAGCTCATTAGAGCCTCTATCACTTCTTTCATCTTTATCCCTTCTCCTTTCACCTCATCTTAATTTGTGCTAACCTTAAATTATCCCAACTAACACATGTAGAGATTCAGTGATATTTTGCA
Organism: Lumnitzera littorea; assembly: GCA_024138015.1. Classification (NCBI taxonomy): domain Eukaryota; kingdom Viridiplantae; phylum Streptophyta; class Magnoliopsida; order Myrtales; family Combretaceae; genus Lumnitzera; species Lumnitzera littorea. The sequence goes on along the minus strand of JAMXBB010000001.1, from coordinate 10,694,762 downwards.
TTTGAAACTCCAAATCATCAACTCTTTGCCTTAAACTTCCCCTAAGACTATCGTTACCGCAGTTTACACTTTCACTCAACATTTTGTTCTTAAAATATACCCACAACTTTTATTAAGCAATTTATCAAACTCTTGGTACGTTACCTTAACATTGTTAAGCAAATACCTACAAACTGCTGTTAGATATCTCTCATGGTTATGGATTTTGATGATAATAAAAAGAGAAGAATATTAATGAATTAATAAGTGTGCAGGCATTCAAAAGGATTCTCAGAAAGTTCAATTTCGCAAAACTAAGTTGTATTTAAAAGCTTATTCAGAAGGTCTGATTTAACTGAAAAAAGGAATATTCTAAAATTCTTTCAAACAGTATTTTAGAAGCTTTTATAAGAATTGGTACAGTACTTCGTAAGTTTATTCAGAAACTTTAGCAACAATAGACTGATATTTTCCAGAAGCTTGTTTAGAAAGTAAGTCTAGAAGTATAACGTTAAAAATAACTTTAAATCATATTCAAATTATTCAAGGCTTAGTTTCATTAGATTAGGTATATTAGGAAAATATATTTAATCTCGTTTCACTCAAGTTGGAAATGAGATCTATGAGGATTTATTTTTTAAGAGAAAATATTTTTGGATAAATTAAGATATGCACAAAAATGGATAAGGATAAGGTTGATTCGGATTTTGCAAAGTTTCAAATTTTTCAATATAAGAATTATCCGAAAGTTGCTAACAAAAGCAGACCTTTTTAAATTCAAAACAAAAGCAGACCTTTTTAAATTCAAATCAAAAGCTTATCTAGTGATTACGAATTAAAGCTCTAAGCAAATTAAGGAGAGTTGTTTTGTAATTTAAATGATCGAGATTTTCTTAAAAATATTCAAGGAATTATTTTAAATATTTAATGGTTGGAAAATTATGGAAGTAAAGAAATTCTTTAGATTTTTAACTATTGGAAAAACTCAATATAAAAGGAGAAAGGATTCAAAATGTCAATATATAACTTTGAAGAAAAATTATCGTTACACAAAAATTCTTGATTAGTTTTTACTTTTTAAAAAGTTTCAAAAAGTTCTTTAGATATTTATTCAGAGAGCTGCACTGAATCAAAGTTCTACAATAAGTGCTATTTCTTTCAAGTACAAAATTATTTAAGACTTATATTTTTGTTTTCACTTGTAATCTCTATATTTTATTGTAGAAAAAAGATAGTTTATATTACGTAGATTTGTATTAGCTTAAATTGTAGAGAGACTAGATAGGTAGAGTAAAGTGTTGTAAAGTCTACGTATAATAAGTGCTTGTAATCTTTTATGATTTGATTTAGTAAAACAAATAGAATGGCACCAGTGAAGTAGATCGAGTCCTTAGTAATAGAGTTGAAAGAAAGTAGTAGGTAGAATGTCGAAATTTTATAAAATCTCTGCTTGATATTCTCTTTCATTACTTTTTTTAATTACGCAATACTCTCCTAAATGAGGGTTTGCTACATTTAAGTGAATAATTGATGATACCACAAAATGATTAAAAAGGATAATGTCACTCAATAATCCAAGAGCAAGATGATAAAGTCTTTATTACAAAAAGGAAATAATAAACTAACGTAATAATAATGGTGTAACTATGCTCAAATAAGCTATCTATACATTAAACTTTAAAACCCTAATGATAATCATGTAAATATATATAAATTGTTAAACCCTAATAGTCACCTAGTAGAGCAATAAAATAAAGTCACCATTTCATTTACCAAATTGCACGTTTCAATCGATGTGGATAAGGAATTACCATTAATACATACTATTGCAATCATAAATTGATTAACATTCAAATTGATTGGCTTTGTTTCCCTAGGCTATGTGTGTGTTTTTTCTCTTTTTTTGACAAACAAAAAAAAAAAAAATAGATTATCTTTATTTATTTTTCCTTAATTTATAAATCAATAATTACGATTATCTTGATATTTAAAATGCTCTATGATATTATTATAATATCAATATCTTTTTTTTTTTTAATTTCAATCGTTAATTATATATAATAATATTTTAAAAAAATAAATTAAAAAAAAATTAAAAGAGGAGGATTCAATTTTTAATACCACATACGGCCTATTGTTTATTGAGGTGTGGTACTCGATGAATGGGACGCACCAATAATATATATTATATTGTTGTACAACCAAAATGAAGACAAGTATCTTACGTTAAAGTTACTAATTATTATCATGTCGAAGTCGAAACCCCGTCCGACCTGGATGGGCGGCGTTATGAAGTCATAATCTATGGGTTGGAGGAATCAGGAAAGTGGAAATGCTATAATTTAATTCCTTTCAATGTCTGTGCCGTATCCCGTCGCATACGAAGCAAAAGCACTCGATTCGTTGTTCCAAAGGTAAAACTAAAAACATGCCTTCACTTTTACTTTTCATCTAAGGGTCAGTGTTGGATTTTAATACTCAATTGAATTTTAGTGCTATTTTGTCACTTTGATGTTGTTTTATGTCATGTATACTTTAATTTCATCATTTTTTATAATTATATACTAAAAATTTAGATTTATCAAATTATACATTCAATTAAAAATTTAATTTTTTTTTATCTATACCTTAGTAAAATCAAATTCACATTATTAATCTAATCAGTATGACTAATTAATACGATAGTCATTCATGGCCTATATTTTTTAGGTGAGTTGCAACTTATTGTTTTGCAGCGAATGATAAACGATCACCTTTTAGGGATCACGTGACCTCTCTTAGGATCGTGAATGTCCACCTCATTAACTATGTATAATAACAATATAAATTGAAGTTAATTAAAATATAAACAGTGATAGTTAAATTTTTAATTGAGTGTATGTTTAAATAAGTTTAAATTTTAGGTGTATAATTATAAAAAATAATAAAATTGAGGTATATATCAATATTCACCTTGGGAACAACATGGTAAATTCACCATGTATCCATGTTTTCACATTCCGATATGAAAAAATATTTAATGGTATTAATATGCCATGTACACGAATGAGTAAGACGTAAATAACAATAAAAATTTGATATGTTATGATGAAGAAATATATTTTTCGAAAAAATACCAACTAGTTTTTCATATATCAAATATTTATTAATACTTATATATTTATATGGTATATTAATACCATTAAAGTTTTACTCTTCAACATAATCTTGAATATAAAATAAAACTCCAAATATCTTGTTAGAATATAATTATAAAATAAAAACTGAATCACTATCAACCAAATATAACATAAGGGTAGTTGCTTATATTCGCCGATCAAGAGACATAAGAAGAGTTCAGTTATTCAAAAGTAATTATAGGATAGATTAATTTTATATTTAATAAATCACTTCTAATTTATAGTATAATAGTGTTATTAATGACAGTTTCGTTTTTACTATTAATTGATATAATTTACTTTATGCCGCAGAAAGCTGAAAAGGAGAAGAAGAAGAAGAGGAATTTAAGAAAGAAAAATCAAGAACAAGCCTCATCAACCATCTCAGTCTCCATCACCGGCTCCCTGACGTCAGTTTCGGAAGATAAATCATTAAATGCACGATACAATTATTAAGATGAAGAAAGTGATAAAAATGCTGAAGGGAAACAGGTTTTGGTGGTAACTCAAGTTTTGGAAAACCACTTTCAACTTTAAAAATACGAGATTAACAATAATTTTAATAAGAGCTTTGGAAAATGAATTTCCTATAAATATCTCAAGATAGCTTTTTTTAACTCCTAGGAAATTGTTAGCAAAAGGATCAATTAAGAAAGAAATCGTGCTCTTTTTTTCTTATTGATTAAAAATTTTATAAAAATGATAAGTATGTAAAAGATAAAAAGATATATATTTTTTTACTTTTCAACAAGTACCCAAACAACCATTTCATTTTTTATAAGATTAAGTAAATTTTAAGTACCTAATAATATGGTTTGGGATAGGTATATTAGAAATTATATCTTATGCTAAAATTCAACAAAAGTCCCCCATGTTTCAGATGAATTATTTACGTCGTTTACTGATATAATATAATCAAATCTTTCATATTTTAAACGATTTATTTAAGTTCTTTATTTTTTGATATTGCACAAATATAATAATAAAAAAAATTCATATATTTATATATCACCATTATGTGTAAGTAAATAAATAAATAAATATATATATATATATATATAAGTCTCATGACGTGCTCATAGGCCATTTGAGTTGTTGATGAAAAGCCTCACATAATGTATAAATGGCCTTATGTGATACATGTCAAATTTCAATATAAATATAAAGAATTTAAATGACTCTTTTATATTGTGGATAACTTTATTGAATTTTGATATAAATATTGTGGATTTTAATTGTACTTATTCTTAGTATAGTTTGATGGCTCTTTTTCCTTATAAAAATCTAATGGCTGGCATATTTACAATATTGGTGAAAAAAATTCATTTTACGATTAAATATTGAATTATTTATTTTTTATCTCTTAGAAAAAACTAGCTTATTTTTTCAACTATAAGTTAGAAATTACATAAAATTTCTACTTGTTTTTTAAAAATTAGTAGAAGTTGTGCATGCATCAAGCGTCTTAAACAAAGCACATGACTAGGAACGATGGAATTAGAGATTCAAATCCTCCCTCCCCAGAAGGACCTTTCCTACAGGACATGATCGGGATAACGGCTGTACGATGTCTTGCTTACAATAACGTAAATATCTCCATGACTTGCACATCCTCAATCAATTAATTTCGAACAGCTTTTGTATAGAAAAAATAGAAATTAATTCCTTGATTTCATATATGATATATTTTTTTAGAGGGTGTAGCGTAAAAAAATTTCCCAACCACTTTAATTTATTAAAGGTTTAAATTATAATGAAATTATTGTATAATTATCTAGAATTCCATGAATTTTTTTTTTTAGGTGCAAACCTTTTTCCTTGAATAGAGGTAGCATTGCGATATCATATTTATGCATTTAAAAGTGATAGCTACACATCTTCTACACATTTTTTTTTTTATTTTTTGAAATACACGAATATCGTCAGTTGATGTGTGAATATCGTCTCTCCTACCTAAATTTAGCGACATTAGATATTCTTGCCTTTTGGGAGTTTTGAGGACAATGATAAAGAAAATGGATGGGAAAAAAGTTTTAATGGAATAGTATAATCCATATGTAGATGTGATATATAATTATAAATTATATTTATAGTATTATAATGTTAGGATTTTTTTTTAAAAATTATTGTTTATAACTGTGTTTAAATATGATTAGTAATAAAAATAAATTTTTCGATAAAGAATTCAATGATATTAACATATTATTTAAATTAATGAATAATATATAAATATCAATAAAATTTTAATATATAAAAATATTATTGGTATTTTTTGAAAAAATATGTTATTTTATTATTAAATATTAAAATTTTATTAATATTTATATATTATTTATAAATTCTCGTGGTATATTAATATAATTTTTATTTTCTATTTTTTTTTTCAAAAGAAGACTATAGATGGAGAGAGACATGCGGTGACACGGTAGCATTATTGGAGAATAGATTCACATAGAAAATGGTGGCTTTTCTTCTTTATAATTTTCTCCGTCAATATTTTCGTACTCTTCAGTTCCATTTTTCTTCTTTCCACTTTCCGGATCCCCACCTCCATCATCATTCATCACTCTCTCTCTTTCTGTGTTTGCCCCCTCCTCCATAGTCTCTCTCTCGTTTTGCGTTATTTTCCTAAGCAAAAATCATCATTAGTTTTCTATTGGGTTTCTGATCTGGAGATGCATACATCGCTTTTTGGACCGTAATCATAAGGAAACTTTAACGCACTTAACGTACCCAACCTCAAAACAAAACCCAAAACCAACCTAGATGAACCGCAATCATATCTTCATCTAGAGTAAGTACGTTCTTCCTATTTTCCCTTTTATCAAAACAAACACAAACGTTGTTAACTATGCTTTTTTATTTTTTATTTATTTTTGTCTCATCTTCCACAACTATTGTTGACTAGACCAAAATCTCTGCCTTTTCTTTGAGAATTTTCATGATTATGGTTCTTTTGTTTTTCATCAAAGTTGTCATCTTTTGACCAAACTAGTGGGAAATTTTGACTTTCAATTTTGGCTTGTCTCTCCTTTCCATCTCTTTGAGTTTCTAGAAGTAATCAAATTCATCCATGGAATGAATATGTTGACTTTGAATTAATGGTATATAATTCATTTCATTCCCTCTATTGAGGTTTTTTCAAAGTGTTGAAAAAATAATTTATACATTTTTTCTCTTTCTCCTACTTTTGGATTCAGTAGGCAGCCTTTAATTTTCAATTCAAAAAGTATAGATCTTTAGTTTCATAAAAGTCTAAAAGAAGACACCCATATCATTACTATGAATATATTTTTTTATTACCAATATTACCAATGTTACATATAAATATAATAATGTGTTTGTCTTATGGTTTGATCTCTGAAACAGGTGGATTTGATTCACAAGTTAGAAGCTTTTGAAGCTGCTAATCTCCTTCATGGCAGAATCATTCAAGTAGCACTCAAATTTTTAGATAAAAAGATAGTGGTGGACAGTGGAAATCTACGTACTGAAAGATGGGGTCTTTCAAGGGTCATGCACTGCCTGGAACTCTGTTTCTATTAGTTGGGGTGTGGCATACTTGGTGTTCTGTTGTGAGATATGTGTCTAGTCCAAGGTCCTTTCGAGTTCGGGTGTGGAACCCGGTACCCGGGTTTGATGGGAAGATCAAGTACTTGGAGCTTTATGTGATTACAATTGGAGCTTTCATTGATTTGTGCATTGAACTTTTGTACTCACCCCACCTTAAGTTGTTTGTAAATGGAATCTTGAATCCTGCACACATGAATGATTTCGAGCATTCAGGAATGCTTCTCATGTTCTTCATCTTTGGGGTGGTTTCTTTGCTCTCGGAGAAAACCAGGTTAGGCCACGTATAATTGGAATTATAACTTGTTCTCTTGCAATTCTTGATTGGTCTCGTCATTGAATGAGGATCGAATGGTTCTTTTGTCAACTGTAGATACATGTAGAACAACTGCAATTGCTTTTCCACCAAGTTCATATCCCTTTTTTCTATATTTATGGATAATGTCTTCTTGAAGGCTTTTAAAAGTTACTATTGTTATGCGGAAAAGAGTGTACACCTTCTAGTAAAAGTACGTTAACCATACAAGAAACGGCAATTATAAATGTTAGGTGCAAACTTATAGTAGTATACTCATTGGCTGATTAGAGTATCTTGTAAAGGCTCAGGAAACAAAGAGACAGCTTGTATGAACGAGAGTTATGCAGCAATACTAGTGTTCCATTCTCCTCCTGTGCTTTTTAAGAATGTCTAGCACATGTTGCATGTTGTACCTGTTACTTTTTGCCCCTTACGGTGGCTGAACTCAAGGAATTCATTGTTTTGACCGGCTGCAACGAAAAATAGCATGTTATCTCTATTTATTTATTATTTTTTTAATATAGAGATAAGCTCAAAGGGCCATGTAAAACTATTATTGTACGAGCAAATTCACTAACCTGCTTTGGGCAAGAATAACTCCTAGAGGTCTGCGATTTTTTTTTTTTTTGGCTAAATTTTTCCTTTATTTTCTGCTTATCATCATCTTGAACGAGAAGCATCAATAAGCAAGATCATTATTTTTCCAGTAGCATTGTGAAATTGCTTTATGTCCCTGTTCCTCCTTTGCCAATATGCCAAGATTATACAAACACAGTAAAAGCCTTGAGCATGTTTTCACTTTAAGAATGTTATAGAATAGTATGGAAATACTGAGGGCTTACTTTATGTTTAGAAGAATCAAAACTAAGCAGGCTTACCATTTGTGTTGAATAGCTGAGAAATAGTGAGATATGGTTGGCACACAATGAAGTGATATATCGGGTCGAGCATGAATTATTCAAATTTTGCATCTTAGGTAGGCTTCTAGTTGGAAACAATATGGATTGGTATTAATATTTGTTTTATCTTAAGGGCATGTGTAGTCTTAGTAATGATGTTCTCCCATGGTGGACCCTCCAGCAGATGAGTTCATTCTCCTGAATCTTGGTGGTACAAAAAGATCTGCTGCAATGATGCTCAGATAAGAACATTATTTGCATTGAAGATACATATAATAAGTTCATTCTATTGAATCTTGGGGTGACAAAAAATTCGCTGCAGTGATGCTTGGATAAGAACATTATTGGCAGTGAAGATACACGTCAATGTACCTATATATGCATTGTCATATAAATACATACTATTCATTTCTCCTTCTGCCTAATTTTTGTGGTTGATACTCGCACTTTATTAGGAGAAAGGAGACAATAAACGGTTTGGCAACTGATTTCCATTTTTTTTTTGGCAGTTTTCTTCCCTTGCCAGAAGGAGCTTTATGTTTGATTGCAGCAACGGCATTCTCTTCCGAGTATCTGCTATTCTATTTCCACTCAACAACTCATAAAGGCCTTGAGGGATATTACCACCTCCTCCTTGTTCTCCTCATAGGTCTTTGTGTTGCTTCCACCGTGGCTGGAGCTCTTCTGCCAACAAGTTTTCCCGTGGATATAACCAATGGCATTGCTATAACTCTCCAAGGACTTTGGTTCTACCAAACCGCTTTTACTCTTTATGGTCCAATGATGCCAGATGGATGTGCACTCAAGGGAAATGCGATCTCATGTCATTCATATGAGAGTGAGGTCCGGGGTGAGCTGCTTGCTAACTTCCAGCTATTTAGCTTGGTCCTCGCTGTTCTAGCTGCAGTTGCAGGGTCTTATGGATTTGCAGTTTCAAGATTTGGCCATTCTGAAGTTGGGAGTTTAGATGTAGCACAAGAGTATTAGACCGAGAAGAAAATAGTAGGATATATTTTGCTCTCCCATTCCCTATTCCATTCATTTGTAGTTTTCTTTGGTAAAATAAGGATGTCTTTTGATTGATCTTGAGGTGATCTTTCTATGTTGTACTTGGTTGAAATCCTTTTGCAGCCATGTCTGAAACTATAGAAATATCGAGGAAGTTGAGTCAAGCTGGCTTAGTAAACCGGTTTACATTTAGGTATGTTTGCCATCTAACGTTGTGTACAAATGTAACATATGCATACGTGGAATAAAAAAAAAAAAGCTTCAATTTCTTCTGATTGGATTGCTGGAAAAATTTTGCTTTTATATGGTAAAGGTTGATGGGGCCCTGTCCCACTACTTAGCAGAAAAAATATGTGGCCATGAAATAGAGATTAAGTGGAACAAAATTGATCAAGTGATGAAGTCATTGAAACACCTCTTTTTTCTATATATTGGATCTTAGCTTCACTGAACAATATGCTTTTGGTGCACTGACCAATATGCTTTTGCTGAAAAACCAAAGACTTGAATTTTAGATCAAAACACTATGTATGGATAATATGAACTACCTAAAGAAGAAGAATTTTTGAATAATGAATAACTAGAGCTATTAAGGGTTCTACATGAGCTAATAGCATGTCCTTTTTGGGTTATAGTTATTGGCTTAGGGTAGGCAGCTATAACCATAGTCCTAAGAAGTTGCAAGTAGCCAAGATTCCATCATCTAGATTCAATTTCGGAGCTTGCATAACCATCCTTTCTCTTGCTATTGATGTTAGAGTCTTTTTGTATAAGTAAGTGCACTTATCAATTATGTAATATAGTGGATACGAGCGTCGAATCCATAAAAACTAATTATTAGTACACTCTTTCTCTACTATCTAATCGATAAATTCAATTAAAGAAACAAATTTAAGAAATTCTAAATCTAAAATGGAACTAATTAAACAAAATTAAAATAACTAAATTGCAAATTACCAATCACTAATAAAAATCAAGATTGCAAAATATAAGATGGTACCTCAACATTAAATCCCCCATAAGAATATCCATGCAATCTTTGTATAATATCAATTTCATCAATATTTCATTGAATTGTGAGAATTCCTAAATCAAGTTAATATCTTTCTCAAGTTTATTAATTCCTAACCTTAGGTTGATTAACTGAAATCTTTTTCTAGTTAAAACCCCTATGATTGCATTGAGTTATATGAATTTTTCTATTAAGTTTGACCCTAATTCAGAGGAATTATGTCTTCTTAACTATATGGTTTCATTTATAAGCAAGATTTCTCAATCTCTATATATAATATCAAATTGTTACACCTAGGAAGATTCAAAGGAAGTGTGAATAACATAAAGAAAGCTTATAAAAGAAAATCCTAGGTAGTAAGGTAACTAAATAATTTTAATAAAAGGTACTTTTAGGATGACAAAGGGTAGGGTTACACAGTTTAACCTAAATTTAAACAACCTCTCTTTTTAAAAGGCTCATTAGTCTTCCATTGTGTTACAGAATAGAACTCTCTCAAAGTGAACCCTATGAATCTTGAAGGTAAGATATGGATCTATAAGACTTCATTGGTTTGTTGAATCACAAAATTAATTGTGACTCTTTTGGTAGTGCAAGAGGAAGGCTTTGATGGAGGGGCTATCGTACGAGACTAAATTGCAACCCTAGAATTCGCATCGGTAAGTGATTTGATGTTTATTATGAAGAATAGGATTGAATTTAAAAACTTGATTTTGATTTTCAAGGGATTAGCGATTGACTGGATTGAAAAATTGCAGAGGATCTCTCTTTAGGGTTTCTATAAATATAAGGTAATATGTTCTTTCCCTTGTGATCTTGATTATTTTGTAGAATTTATGAAATTGATTGTAATGTGGAGTTGTTGAGGAAAGAATTATTGAATTTGTGAAGGAGATTATGATGTTTGGAGTTAAGATTGAGTTTAGAGGTTTGGTTTAGGGTGTAGAAGTTTGTTTTTGGAGAAAAGAGAGAAGAAGTTGATAGGAATCAATCTCCTGGACTGATCACAAGAAGCCGAGTTAGAGGACTTCAAAGGCTCACATGGAAAATACTAGCTCTAAGCTATAATTGAGATGGAGACTCCCACCCCAATCCGACCGCCTACCGACCTGTTTGTTAGATCCTCACGTATGTCCAATATGCTCTTGCCCAGCTAAAGGTAACTCAGGAAAGGCTAGCCGAGCTGAAATCTTTAACCAACTATTAGCACCTAACTCTAATTCAGCTGACTTCTTAACTAAACTGATCGGTTACTTAATCCAGATTAGGTCGGCCCTTAATAACCAGCACTTCCTATTTTTACCTATGTTGTATCATACTCTTGACTTACAACCATCAAGTGATACGTGTCTTCTAACACAACAGTTCAGAATGATTCTTTTCTCTCCGTAATAAATATTCCTTATCCTTTTTACCTCTTTTTAGCATAATTAATGTAACGTAATTGTAAAATGCCTTTTTGTATTTTCATATGTATAAAATAACCCTAGTAGGCATGTATATAGACCCCCACTTTCCTTATATGCAGATAATGATCCAACTTTCAATACAGAATTATTCTTTTTGAGTAACCTTAGTGTTCTCGTTAACTCTCGACTCTTATCTATTCCTTTTAGTAACGAGTAGTAGTGAGTGATCTTATTACTCGAACCGATATGTTATATCTGGCGAGTTTTAGGCTGTATTGGATCTTATTGGTGTGTCATATCCAACTGAATAACTTACGGATTTGCTAAACCCCCCATTTTATTTTCTTCTCTTGTTCGTTGTAGTGTCTCTTCATGTCGACCTCGGAGACGCATTAGAAATATTAAGAGACGAGAATATAGCCAATGACTATAGGCATGATCCTAAATTGCGTTCCTCTTGCAAAAGTTAGATGCGAGAGAAATTTGAGCAAAATTCAAGACGAGGGGATTACGTTCAAGGTTCACAGCCATAATCCAGATTGTAGAGTTTCTAAAGAGAAGCATGGTCTAAGTAAATGGTTGTGATCTAGGGGCATGGTCTTGAATATTGGTTTGTGCTTTTGATCACAAGTGTTATTCCCAACCGTAGTTCTTGTAGTCACTTCATTCCTTCTTCGTAACCTATGTTTAGTTCTATTTGGCTTAGGATTCTTATCTAAAACCTTTAAGAACTCTATAATAAGTCGTAGATTGTTACTAAAACAATTCTTCTTGTCGTTTCTTTATGGATTCATTCTTCTAAGTTAGAGTAGATCAAGTTCTATCATTGGACTCCAGGTACGTGACATTGTATGTTACTTGTGCTTGCTACGCTAGAATTTATTCTTAATTTTATTTACTTGCAAATGGATTAATCAAAATTTTTGGCTTAAATATTGCTTGTTGCTACTTGACACTGTATGTTGCTTGTGCTTGCTAGGCTAGAATTTATTCTTAATTTTATTTACTTGCAAATGGACTAATTAAATATTTAGCTTAAATATTACTTGTTGCTTGTATATAGCTTAGCTTAAGGGCCTAAAGTGGCAAATCCCTAGGGTATTGTCTTTGGTGGAATTTCACTTTGAAATGATTTGGGGTAAGGCTAGGTTGAATAGATGGGACCCAAAGAAGTATGTCCAACATAGCATTGTAGAAGGGCCTAAAGTGGCATGCCTAACCATAGATTGTAGAGGGGCCCAAAGAGATGCCTAACCACTAGGATAATGAGTTAGTCTATGTTGTGACAAGAGTTATGAGAACCTCCATTGTATGATGTGTGATTGGCTAATTTAAAGATAATTAAATTGTTGTGTATGCTTTACCTATTTGCATTTAAACACATGTGAATATGTTTATGTTTGATTGCTCATGTACATGTGTTTATGTGATATGTATTGAACTTTGACTCACTCTCTTTATTTTTATAGTTGTTTGTTAAATTGATGAACATGCTAAATTGATGAGTACATGAGGAAATACAGTAATTATTTACATAGGGTGAGCGACGTTATTATTTTACTATGAGAATGATCAATATGAGTAGTTGTTATTGTCTAGTTGGACTATAATTGAATATTCATGTGTTATAAGAGTTAAGTTCTTGTTTGCTTACAGTTACATAAATTGATTAGAGGTTGCTTGGTGTATATTAAATTATAAAAACTTGTGATTTATTATCATTGGTGGATTTAAGTATATTTTTGGAGATTATATTTGATTGTATGCTTGACGTGTCACTAGAGGATTAGGGATACGTAGCAGTTTGTGATATCTTGGGTTTTGGGGTGTTACACAAATAAATTTTCAATTAATACACCGGTAATGTTAATCTAAAATAATCAAGAACACATAAATAAATCTAAATAAAATAAAGAATAATCAAGTGAATAGAAAGTAAGTTCATAGAGTCATTCTTGGTTCATCTAATCTAGGTACCAAATTGAACTAAATTAACATATCAAGAATTAAACAAACTAGAATCTCTTAGGATTAGATGAAAAGTAGAATTCTTGCCTAGCAATAAGAACCTATTCTAAACAAATACTCTAATCATATAATCTCTTAATAAAAATTATTACCCTAAAAGTGGCCTTCTCTTCTATTTATAACATGGAAAACTCACCATATTTTAAGTAAAGCATGGCCTACACGGCTTCTTCACTCCCATGCATCTTTCTAAATCAAATCTTCAAGAATAAGTTAAATTAGATGGTATAAGGCCTTGATATGGGCTTAACATGGCTTAAACTCTTCACTGGTGCTATGAGTTCTCAATTCTTTTATTCTTCAACACATATACAATAGTAATACGGCTATGACATGGCGTATTGGACAATATTGCAACATTCTTCAATCATTCGATGAGTTACACAACCCCAAACGCAATCGTGCTACTCTTCTACATATCTGTTTGAACTTACTTTTTCACTCGATCAAATTCCATCAAATTGCATATGAAACGTATATTATCACCAACACGGCCATGCAAAATAATTATGTTAAGCTTCAAAAGCCCATAACTTTTCATTTCAACTTAAAATCAAGTGAAACTTATTTTCACTTCTTCTTTTTTCTTCTCAAGCACTCATTCAAAACCTGATGTCAAAATGTTATTTTATTAAGTACCAAAAATCCACCAAATACACATAAAATAATCAAAACCACTATAAAACCCTACTAATATATAAGTGTAATTAAACATTTATCAAACTCTCTTATGCTTAAACTTTTGCCTATTCTTAAGCAAAATTAATTAAAGAAATCAAATAGCAACAAGAACAATGCGTCTCTGGGTTTATACATATAGAAGCAGTAGCACCATAACGAATAGAAACAAGAAAATAAAAAGGGGGTTCAACAAATCTGTAAGCTACCTAGTTGAATATGATGGACCGACTAAATTCTACAGGACCTACAACTTGTCAAATATAACTTATTAGTCCAAGTTATAAGATTACTTACTATAATCTTTACTAAAGGGATCGATAAAAACGAGTAAAGAAGAGTTTTTCAAGAGAAAAAACTTAAAGGGGTTTATCATTAATATGCCAAAATATGTACAAAACCTACAAAAGTATTCTATTTATACATAGTGGCAAAGCCATAAATAAAATGACTAAAAGAATGCCTTAGTGGTATTTCTTGTAAATACAAAATAAAATATAAGGGTAATTTAAGAACAATATAAAAAATAGGAAGTCCAAATAGTATAACTAAAAGTAGATGGTCAAATGAGCTATTCGAGTGAAGAGTTGATGAGCTATTGGAGACCCTAAAGACCTGATCTGGGTAGACATAAAATTCTAGCTGACTTAATGGGGAAGATCGGCGAAGTAGACCTGCTGAGCAGATTAGCAAAGTTCTATGAATATTTCTATTAAGTTCGACCCTAATTCGGAGGATTTATGTTGTCCTAACTATATGATTTCATTTATTCACAGGATTTCTCATTATCCATATATAATATCAAATTGTACACCCAAGAAAATTCAAAGAAAGTACAAATAAAATAAAGAAAGTTTATAAAAGAAAATCCTAGGTAGTAAGGTAATTAAATAATTTCAGTAAATGATACTTTAGGGATTGCAAAGGTTACGGTTACCCAGTTTAACCTAACTTTAAATAGCCTCTCTTTTCAAAAGGCTCACTAGTCTCTCATTGTATTATAGAACATGACTCTCTCATAGTGAACCTTGTGAATCTTAAAGGTAAGACACAAATCCCTAAAACTTTATTGGTTTGTTGAATCACAAAATTAATTGCGACTCTTTTAGTAGTGCAAGAGGAAGGCTTTAGTGGAGGGGCTATCACACAAGATTAAATTCCAACCCTATAATTCCTAACGGTAAGTGATTTGATGTTTATTGTGAAGAGTAGGATTGGATCTAAAAACCATATTTTGATTTTCAAAGAGTTAATAATTGATTGGATGGGAAAATTATAGAGGATGTCTTTCTAGGGTTTCTACAAACATAAGGTAATATGTTCTTTCCCTTGTGATCTTGATTCTTTTGTAGAATTTATGAAATTGATTGTAATGTGGAGTTGTTGAGAAAAGAATTGCTAAATTAGTGAAGGAGATTATCATGTTGCGGGTTGAGATTGAGTTTAGAGGTTAGATCTGGGGTGTAAAGGATTGTTTTTAGAGAAAAGAGAGAAGAAGTATTGAGAGACATGAACGTAGCCAAAGACCATGGATGTGATCCCAAACCATGTTCCTTTCATAAAAGTTAGACACGAGAAATTTGAGATGAGGGGATCACATCCAACGTTCACCTGTGATCCATATTATAGAGTTTCTAATGAAAAACATAGTCAAAGTACATGGCCATAATTTAGGGGTATGGTCATGAATATTGGTTTGTGCTTTGGATCATGGGCGTAATTCTTAATCGTAGTTTTTGCAGTCACTTCGTTCCTTCTTCCTAACCTACGTTTAGTCCTATCTAGCATAGGATTCCTGTTTAAAATCTTTAGGAAGCTGATAATAAGTCTTAGATTGTTACTAAAACAATTCTTCTTATCATTTCTTTATAGATTCATTCTTTTAAGTTAGAGTAGATCAAGTTCCACCATTAGACTCCAGGTATGTGACACTATACGTTGTTTATGCATGCTAGGCTAGAATTTATTCTTAATTTTATTTATTTGTAAATGGACTAATTAAATATCTGACTTAAATATTGCTCGTTGCTATGTGACATTGTATGTTGCTTATGCTTGCTAGGTTAAAATTTATTCTTAATTTTATTTATTTGCAAACGGACTAATTAAATATTTAGCCTAAATATTACTTGTTGCTTGTATGTAGCTCAGCTTAGGGGTCTAGAGTGATAGATTCTTAGGGAGCAACCCTAATGATCCTTGCAATATGTTATTCCTAATGTAGTCCTTGTTGGGCTCCATGATTACTAATGTTTTCTTTACTAGATTACCCTTATATTTTATTTTATATTTATTGGATTGCTATTAAGGTATCCTTTACTTTATTTTATTTACGTAATTACCATTATGTATAAATAGCTTATGTTGTTGTAGGGTACACTTATGATATTAATGAAAAACCCTTTGAGTATTTACTTGTGGAAGCTCTCGTATCTCACTCTTATTAATTCCTTTAGCAAGAATTGTGACAAGCAACTTTAATTAATACTTTATACGTAATATCAAAGTAGAGATTAGGTTGTCTAGTGTTCATTTGGTGCATTATATTCTTATGGACAGTTCACGAATTTGCTAAACCCAACTCCATTTCCCTTTCTTTATATCTCGACTGATCTATTAGATTTTTTATAGTAAAACTTAGTAATTACTAAACTTTTAATCACATCATATATTCTTGGTATTTAAGCTCGAGGTTTCAAATAGGGCTAAGAGTCCTTGGTTACATATTTATATTGATTTTTATCTGAGAAGTGTCGATTTATTGGATTATGCTGTGTTACCGAGGATCTATTTATTACAGATGCATGATTTAGATCCATGCTGTTACATTGGGTACCTTACTTTTTAGTTTACCTATAATATTCTTTTACATAGTTTACTGGAGAATTTTGGGTTAAAGTTCCTTTCGGAAGCGTCGTAGATTTGGTATTAAGTATGTTACAAAAAAAATTATTATTATCATCATCGAACAGCTTAAGATTGGGAAAGCTGCTTTTAGTAAAACCCATGAGTAGCTTAACCTTGTATCGACAAAGCTGTTAGTCTAAGGGTTTCTGCGTGTTTGGCCACTAGTACTTTTGGGCATTTTTGAACAATACAACATAAACAACGGTAGGCACTCAACCGTGATTGTAGAGATTGCTCAAATTATTTGGTGGGCGTTTGATTTCTTGCATTATCTACTCCAATTGCTGATTTGGCTCTTCATTTGTGGAAAAAAGCGCTCATTTGGTCGATTTGTGATTACTGGTGGTTCTGGGTTCTATAGTATCGGAGCTGTGGTGTTGTTGTGAGTAGAGGATAAAGGTGTTCGGAGCTGTTCTTCCTCGACTAGAAGTGGAGACAGTATAGTGTACGATGTATGACTATGCTGTTGCGTGGACGTGGATTGTGTAGTATTAGTTAAGCCGTAAGCGACTCTGTCGCCGATTACGTACAGAAGAATAGTTAAACAGAGGACCATAATGGTGTTGCAATCTTGTATCGTGAGTATACTGTAAAAGGCTGTTGTTGGTAGTAAGCGGTTGTGTTGGGTGTCGAGTGCAACTGGAAGTAGTGTCAATGCCATGCTCGTGTCGTACCGATGCGTTTGAGCTTGTCGTAGTGTTTGAGCTATTTAAAATTACTGGCCCTGCTGTTGTGTTCAAATCTCGAATACTAAGCTACCTAACTACTCCGTCCAAGCTGCTGCATCTTAGAGTATCGAACTACTGACTATGCAAGTTAATCACCGAGTTGTAGAAGTGAACATTTGAAGAACTATTGTTGTCCTGCTCGCTGTCGAGCTGATTTCTTACTAACGTGTGTAGTAAAGTATTCGGCGAAAGGAGTAAGAAGACGCGTAACAATGCCAAACTATTATTAAATCATTCAGTCTTTAACATAGCTTATATAGCTCAATATGGTCATGGCTATAATTACGAAAACTTAAGATTGGAATTACCAAGATTTGGTGGATATGGCACTTGGTATGAATATTTGAATTGAAAATTTCAAGTTAATTAGGTTTTTGAAACTTATTCTTATCCAAAGTATGAAAAAGTAAAGTCAATTAAGAGCTTATTGAGTGGCTTTGCGGTAACTTGGTAGCAATATATGATAGGTCAAAGAATTGAAGAAGAGAATCTTAGAGTTATTACATGGAAAGAGAAAAAAGGTTTGATGCGAAGGGAATTCGTACCCCAAGATTATCAAGACAATGAATGAGAGAAAATCTAACTACGAAGCCAACATCTTTAATGTGCAGAAACAATTGGAGATTATACTTGCTAGGCTCAAGGATATTAGAGAAGAAAGAAAACAACAAATGTTTACTTATTTAGAGAATGCTGAAGGGGAGGAAATAGAAAGAAAAGAAGTAGGATTTGAAGATGAAAGGAAGGAAGGGTATTTAAGGAAAAGTTTGGTTGACCATACCCATGACAAGTGGAAGGAGCTAAAGATGATTCCAACACTAACCATGGACTCGAGTTATCTCTATATCACTCTATTTGGTTTTTGTAAATTGGTATTTGACTCGGGTAGAATTTGGAGTAAGTAGATGTCAAGTTTCGGGTCGAAACTTTTTCAAGGAAGGGGTGATGTTTGGCTTTAGGATTACTATTATTTCTTTTACTAAATAACCCTTATATTTTATTTTGTATTTACTGGATTGCCATTAGGACATCCTTTACTTTATTTTATTTACGTAATTACTACTATGTATAAATAGCTCATGTTGTAGGGTTTTAGGATAACACACTTATGATATTAACGAAAAACCCTTTAAGTATTTCCTTATGAAAGCTCTCATATCTTACTCTTATCAATCCCTTTAGCAAGGATTGTGGTGAGCAACTTTAATTAATACTTTGTATGTAATATCAGAGTAGAGATTAGGTCGTGTAGTGTTCATTTGGTACGTTATATCCTCATGGACAACACACAAATTTGCTAAACCCGACCCTATTTCTTTTTCTTCGATATCTCGGAGGATCTACTGTGATTATTAAGCTTCTAGGCACATTAGTCTTACTTGAAAATGATTTGGGGTAGATTTAGGTTGAATAGATGGGGCTTAAAGAAGTACGCTTAACATAGCATTGTAGAGGAAGCTAAAGTGACATGCTTAACCGTAGGCTGTAAAGCAACTTAAAGAGGTATGCTCAACAACTAAGATGATGAGTTGGTCTATATTATGACAAGAGTTATGAGGACCTCCATGATGCAATGTGTGATTGGCTAATTTAAAGATAATTAAAATGTTGAGTATGATTTACCTATTTGCATTTAAACCCATGTGAATATGTTTATGCATGATTGCTCATGTGCATGTGCTTGTATCATGGGATGGGAGGTTCACTCCCTCCTTATGTACTCATGCAGTGCTCGACCTACTTTAGCTCATCGGATTTACTCATATTATGAAGGGCAAGTTGGCCTTTTCCCTTTCTATATTCTTAAGACTGTTCTAGGCCTTTATATCTTTAGGAGTAATGATTGACATTGTCATCGTCCTCCACATGATAGGGACATCCAACTTCTCAAATGGTTTTAACCTGCCATAATCATCTTCAGGAGAGTGGCATTAACTCTTGACCGGTTTGCTTATAGGAACATGATAGGGACATCCAACTTCTCAACTGGTTTTAACCTGCCATAATCATCTTTAGGAAAGTGGCATTAACTCTTGACCAGTTTACTTATAGGAGGCCAATCTTACCTTAAGAGACTACCCCACCCTACAAACAAACCGCCTATTGATACTGTTCACTTTACATTAAGCTCTAAGTTGAATGCGTTCGCTTCTATCCAAAACATAGATGTCGATATTCTCCCTTACCTAAATTTACGACGCCCTTATCATGGGGTCAACACTTCGCCACTACCCTTCTCCATAAGATCACTAACCTTAGTCCTCAATTGCTTAACTTCATTCTAAGATCATCTCCACCA
The DNA here is from genome assembly GCA_024138015.1 of Lumnitzera littorea. NCBI lineage: Eukaryota > Viridiplantae > Streptophyta > Magnoliopsida > Myrtales > Combretaceae > Lumnitzera > Lumnitzera littorea. The sequence continues at coordinate 10,674,789 of JAMXBB010000001.1, read as the reverse complement.
GGACTTTAAGGCTTCCATAAACATCACCTCGCCTTCACCTTCTCCTCTCGTCCTCTAAGATTGTTTCTTATTAAGTGGCATAATGATAAGGCCTGCCTTTTAAGCTCATTTCATTTTCTCAAGATCATCAACTCTTCACCACTCGTTGTCTAGCTTTACCTAAGATCACCTCCGCTAAGACTTAGGGCTTCCATAAGGTTCCTTTATGCCCTCACCCTTTCTTCTTGTCCTTTGAGATCACCTCTTACTGAGTGGCTTAATGATAGGATCTACTCGTTGAAGTACGCTTTTTCATTTTCTTAAGATTCAAGTAAAGTTTTTTTTTACAATACAGCTCATGACGTAACTGCACCCATCTAGCAATGATGTCTTCCACTTGGTAGTTGTTCTTCCTTTGGAGCTTCATCCACATGAGCTTAGTTGTCAATAGGAACTACTCTTTTTTATTATGTATAGTGTGTAGTATTAGGGTGGCTCGTTTAGGCTTGAACTTTTTGCCCTCTGATACCACTTGTGATAAGACCAGAGGTTTACCCGTTCCTTAAATGCCTGTGTGGTGCTCAACTCTCTTTTAGCTCATCGTATTTGCTCAAATCATGGAGGGTGAGCCAACCTTTTCCCTTGTTTTCTCAGGATAGTTTTCGGCCCTTATAACTTTAGAAGTACCACTTGGCATTGTCACCGTCCTCTACATGATAGGGACGTCCAACTTCTCAATTGGTTTCAACCTGTCATGACTATCATCAGGAGAGCGACATCAGCTTTTGACCAATATGCTTACGGGAGGCCAACTCCGCCTTGAGAGACTACCCTACCTTATGAGCAAATTACTTGCTGATACCATTCACTTCACATTAAACTTGAAGTTAAACACCCTCGCTTCTATCTAAAACATGGACCGTAACACTTGTATGTTACGTACTAAGCTTTAACTCATTCCCTTAATTTTTATAATTGCAAGTTAAATTGATGAGCATACTAAATTGATGAGTATAAGAGGAAATACAGTAATTATTCGGATAGGTGAGCAACATTATTATTTTACTATGAGAATAATCAATAGATGTAGTTATTATTATTCAATTGCACTATAATTGAATATTCATGTGTTGTAAGAGTTAAGTTCTAGTTTACTAACAATTATATAAATCAATTGGAGATTGCTTAGTATATATTAAATCATAGAGACTTGTAATTTTCATTGGTGGATTTACAAATGTATATTTTTGGAGATTATAGTTAATTGTATGCTTGATGTGTCATTAGAGGACTAAAGATACATGGTAGTTTGCGGCATCTTGGGTATTAGGGCATTATACAAATAAATTATCAATTAATACACCAATAATATTAATCTAAAACAATCAAGAATGCATAATTAGACCTCAATAAAATAAATAATAATCAAGTGAATAGAAAGTAAGTTCATAGGGTCGTTCTTGGTTCATTTAATCTAAGTACTAAATTGAACTAAATTAACAAATCAAGAATTAAACAAACTAGAATCTCCTAGGATTAGATGAAAAGTAGAATTCTTGTCTTGCAAAAACCCTAAAAACCTATTCTAAACAAATACCTAAGTTGTCTAATCTCCTAATAAAAATTATTATCCTAAAAGTGGCTTTCTCTTCTATTTATAACATGGATAATTCACAACATTTTAGGTAAAGCATGGCCCTACATGGCTTCTTAACTCTCCATGCATCTTTCTAAATCAAATCTTCAAGAATAAGTGAATTTTGAAGGGTACACGGCCTTGATACATGTTTAACATGGCATAAACTGTTTACTGGTGCTATATGGTTATGGATTCTCAATTCTTGTATTCTTCAACACATACATAAGAGTAATACAGCTATGACATGGTGCATTGGACGATATTGCTCATTCTTGAATCATTCAATGAGTTACATCACCCTAAACACGATTGTGGCACTCTCTTGTATATCTTGTCACGCCCTAAAACCGCAGAGTCGTAACAACCTCGCCGTGTAAACCATCTTAAGATAGAAGTTAGCCTTACAACCGCTATCTTAGACCTGATCTACACAAGACGTCTACGACTAACCTGCTTTGAAGTAAATAGTTTGTAATTTAAATAAATCATTTACCTAAGAAAGTGAGGAAATATATATATATATATATATATGCACTATAATTCAGTTATTACAGTTAAAGTTTACAATATTTCTCCGTAATATATTTCTGAGTTATTACACTATTCAGAAATGAAAAATTCTAAAGTAAAAGCTTAAACCTTAAAAATATACGTTTATTCTTCAATGTTTTTCCTCACTCCCCAAGATCCAGCAGTTGCTAGCTTTGGAGTAGTTGTTTGTCACTTCTTAGCCAACACCTGCACGACGTCTATAGGGATGTGAGCAACTACAGCTCAGTAAGTTAGGATGGAGGACTTAAAACTATACCACACAATAAGGTTTTCAATCAACTTATTAGGTGCAATGCATGTGCAAGCGAATGCCATTACACGACGTTGTCCAGCCTGTCGTTAGATTAGAGAAATTGCACCCGCTCTAATTTGGGTTGAGGAGTTGTTATTAATGCAACAGCTCACGACCAAACCCAAGCTTATGCAATGGAGACCTCGCTCCTCCCACGACTACCTTTGAACCACTAACTTCACCCTCACCGTGACCTCCTCACCTGTCACTTAGTTCGACTGAGGATGAAGAAGGGACCACTATGCAATCCTGTGCTATCCCTTTCGAAGGAGTCGGTATTTGGCTGGAGAGTCCTAAGTTCCCCTAACGGGTTGCCATGCATGTCTAATTATGATTACTGGTCGTATATTTGATTAAGTCCAGTTTAGGGTGATAAATCATTTCATACAAATCATACAATATATGCCAGAACAACAAACAGAATCATAACATCACCCATAATTAAGCACATGCACACATTCAACTATTTAACAAACACAACCAAGCGTAATCTTAAGCCTCCAAAATACCGCATCGTAATAATCTCAACTTACCTCGACTCTTCGCTCACTCACCCGAGGTCCGACTTGCTCAGGTCATCGCCAATCATTCCTATAACATAAACGTGGTTTCAGTTTTTCATATAATTATTATAAGTTCATTTTATCATATAACGCTTATTGTTAGGTTTTGTTTAAGGTTTAATATGCCTAATTATCTAGGTCTTAAGTCTTTTACAATTATTCTAGGTTTGGGGTTAGGTTCGGGTTCGGTTTCCGCATCGATTTCTAAATTAAGTTCTAGTTCGATTTCTAAATAGCGTTTTATATTCTAACCCTAAAAATTCGTTTCAACCCATAATGTGAAATTAATCACATTACTTCCCGATCTCCTAAATACTATCATTACCCCTAGTCAGTATTTATTTTACCCGGTACACTTAAATCCGTATTAATGTACCGAATTCACTCCTAATGTGAGAAATTTTTACATTTTTCATATAGTTACATAAATTCAAATCTTCTATCGGTTTTATTATATATCCCTATTATTTATATAATATCAATTTTCATCCTAATATTTTCTATTTATTATATTTCTAATAATTATGTATTATGT